>WBZZ01001705.1:0-52500 GCA_019918135.1 Paulinella micropora
TTCTTTTGGCTGGTCGAGAGGACGAAGAGGAGGAGGAGGACGAGGAGGAGGAGGACGAGGAGGAGGAGGACGAGGAGGAGGAGGACGAGGAGGAGGAGGAGGGGAGCTGGTCTCGCTGATGCCAGATCTGCAAGCTGCTCGTGTTGACCTGCGCCTGTCTCCAGTACCCCCTGTCGCAGGGCCGGGGGGCAGCAGCCCATGCCGCGCTTAGCTCTGGGCAGCCTGGCTGCAGAGGCGCCGCCAGGATTAGATGTAACAAGAGGTAGCGCGCAAGCTCCCCTGCCAAGGGCTCGCGTGGCCACCAATTTACCCGTGGTGGCGAGGAGGGGCTGCAGGCTATGTCGCACACCAACAAGCGGCACTTGTTCGACGAAGACGACGAGGACGACGAGGACGACGAGGACGACGAGGACGACGAGGACGCCGAGGGCGCCGAGGACGCCGGGTGTTGGTGGGGCGTCGGCGGCCAATCCGCCAGAGGGGGATCTAGCCGCCTGACTAGCAGGACGGCGGTCCTTGCGGCCATGCGGAGCTCTCCCCTGATGTTGGCGAGCCGGCCGAGCTCCTGGAGACAACCGGAGAACAACAAAGGCGTCCGCGTCCAACGCAGCCGTGTGCCAAACAAGATGCCAGCAAGGTAGATCGCACGCCCAGCGGGTAGCGGACAAAAGTTTCGGGGCTGTTGACAATTAGGTCCCAGAGCTCCGCTAGCGCATGGGAGGATTGGCAGGTATTTTCCACAACTAAGCGGTTCCAGATTTGGCTAGGGAGCTTAGCGGGCTTGGCGGGCTGTTGCCGCAGCAGCAGTGCACGCAGGTCCGCCCAGCCGCTGTGCTCCGCAATGAGCCAGCCCTTCCGGACTGCCGCGCGTTCTGCCGAGCTGAGACGCTTGAAAGAGCGCGGGGCGCGAGGGCGCTGCCAGAACCTGTTGCGCCACACATTCCCGAACTGCCGGCTCCAGGCCCGGCTCCGCGTCTTCCAGGGGCCTCCCGCCGCCCAGCAGAGCCTGCAGCTCGTGGAATCTGGCCAGCAACAGGGGCGGGCTGCCGCCTGCCAGCAAGCGATAGCCCACTTGCAAGGGCTTCCAGCGCTGTCCGACGGCGGGGCGGGGCAGGTCGCGGCAAGGCCCCCCGTCCCCTGCCGGGGACGCCCGGGCGGAGCTGACCAAGTGGCGCGGCACAGACCAGGCGCCAGGCATAGCTTGGGCTATCGAGGCCAGCGAGCGCCGCGACCGCCGCGCTACGAATACACGAGAAAAATTGAGCATGGAAAGCAGCTGCCGCGTACTCACCGGCAGCGACCCCAAACCCCCCGGCGCCCCCGCCAGCACTAGGGCCGAGGACTGCTTCAGCAGCCGCTGAGCCTCGGCGTCTCCAAGCCGCCGGCTGCAGTGCACGGGCGTGCTCTGCCCGGCCTGCCAGGCCCACAAAGTCTTGCGCGCCACGTCCAGCACTACCAGCACGCGGTGCCACCGCGTGGCCTCTCCGGGGCGGGGATTGGCTAGCAGCCCGGCGGGCGTAAAGCACGGGTGGACCCGGGCTAGCAAGGCCCGCCACTCGGCTGGCGCCAGCACCAGCGTGCAAGACTCTAGGTCAATGGCCTGCAGTTGCCACAGGCAGTGCCACAGCGCGCGCCGGCCCGCCCTGGCACCCACCCGCCAAGTTATGCACCGGCTGTCCACAGGCCCGCGCGCAGCCTCTAGCTCCGCTTGCCAGGCACGCAGCCAACTCACCCCCAAGTCCCCGGAGAGAGCTCCGGGCAAGTGCGAGCCAGGGGCCAGCCCGGAAAACAGCTCGCCAGACTGAGGCCGCTCGGAGGACGGTCAAGCCGTTCCGCCTGCAGTCGGTACAAGCGCTCCGCCTGGGCGCACAGCAAACGTCCAGCCCCCGCTTCTGGCCCCGTCGCCGTCGTCAGGTCGTCGGTGCCCAGCGCCCGCAGCAGCTGCCGGGCGCAGGCGCACAGGGTTTTCCAACACGCGCCGGGCCGGGGGGACAGCTTGAGCACGTCACTGTGCCTAGACAACCGCCAGCAGCAGCACACACCCCCGGCGGGGCGCTGCTTGGGGGCTGGCGGCCGATCGCCCGCCGGTCGGACGCGCAGGTACAAGAGTGTCAGGCAGATGGCACCCCCTCCAGAGTCTCCCGCCAGGGGCACAAGCCCTCCGGCCGCGGTCGTCCGGCCCCGCGAGCAGGCTTCGTACAACCAGGCGCGCAGCTTGATGCTCTCGTCCTTACTCAGCGCTTTAATCAGCCCAGACAGGTCGGCCGCGTCCGCCGCGAGGCTGCCCCCGCCCCCGCCCCCGCCCCCGCCGGGCGCCTGGCCGGCCGGCTGGCCGTGCTGGCCGTGCTGGCCGTGCTGGCTGTGCTCTAGCGCGCCGGCCAGGCGGAGCCAGAAGCGTGCCGGGGGCGGCCTGACGCGGTCGTCGTCCTGCGCGGAACTGCAGCTGGGACTGGAACCTGCGCAGGGGATCAGGTACACACCCCTACCGCCGGCCCCACGTCTCACCAAGCCCGCCTGCACCCAAGCAGCGCCCCAAACCGCCTCACAATGCAAAGCGTCTGGCCGCACCCGGCAACAGCGGCCGGTGCAGAGGAGGACGGCTAAAGCAAGTTGGTAGCACTTATCGAGGTCTGACGTCTGGGCACCAGCAGCCCCGGCCGCGAACCAATCGGTGTAGGCCCGGAACCAGCGCTCGTCCCGCCCAAAGCCGTCGTCGTCGTCGTCGCCATCGTCGTCACCGGCATGGGCGGCTGCCAGCCCCGCCGCCCTGTGAATCAGTACGGGCTGCGACCAGGCGGCGTGTTCTGCCAGGCCGGAACTAAACCAACGACGGGCATACCAGGTCGTCTGTGCCGGCCCCGCCGGCAGGGAGCCCGCACTGAGCAGCGTGCGGGCACGCGCAGAGTCCGCCCACCAAGCACAGGCGGGGGATAGGGGGACCCGGCCCTCCCCCCCCGGGGCGGGGCCGGCGGCAGCAGCACCAGCAGCACCAGCAGCAGCTGTGGCGCTGGCCTCCGTCGGCCCCCCCTGGGGGAAAGCCTTCTCCGGAGGGCTCGACAACCAGGACAGGCAAACGTCCAGCGGGGACGGACGAGCTTCTGCCTCTTCGGTCCAAGGTAGACCCGACTGCCGCGACAGCTCTGCGCACATTTCCCAGGCCAGGGCCAGGCCTGGCGGGGGCGGCGGCACGGGAGGGGTGGGCGGACCAGCGCAGGGCAGAGGGGTCCTGCTGTGCCAGTGCAGCCACAGAGGCACCCAAGCAGCTTTGGCGCGATTCAGGTGCACAAATCGATCCCGCACCTGAGCCAGCCGGTGCAGTACGGTGTCCAGCAGCTTGGCGCGGTAGTCGGTGACCTCTGCCGCTGCGGCGCCGATGACGACGGGCGGGTGCGCGGCCGCAGCGCCAGAACGGCACAGGTCTGCCAACAGTTTCCAAACAAGCTTCTCCCAGCGGGCAGTGTCCAGCAAGGGAGCCGCACAGCTGCAAACCTCGTCCTGGCAACTCTCGCTGCTGGCCCACAACAACAGAGCCACTGACACTTTGTCGGGGCCACGGGGGCAGAGTGGGGCAGAATGGCAGAGCGCCACGAGCGCACACGCCAGCTCGTGGTGACCGCTGCTCCAACGCTTTTCTTGCGGAGAATAAAAGCTACCTAGGCCGAGCAGACTACCTGCCAGCGCCGGCAGCTGCTGCACTAGCCGGCTGCTTGCGCACCCCCCGGCCTCTACTGCCATTCGTAACCAACGCGCTGACTCCATCGGCTCCAGCTCGGGACCTGCTACCGTCACACTGCGCCTAAAGCAGCCGCCTCCGCTCGCTTCCTGCCCCACGGCAGCCTGCCGCGCACAAGCAGAAGCAGCAGCAGCAGCAGAAGAAGAAGAAGAAGAGGAAGAAGAAGAGGAAGAAGAAGAGGAAGAAGAAAACACCAGGACTACCAGCTCTCGGCTGTTGCACAAGGCGTGGCGCGACGATCCAAGCACATACGACCGTTGCCTCTCAACAATTAAGCCCAGGGAGGCCCATTCTTCCCGCACCCGAGCAAGTTCGCGTTCCGACTCCGCCACTGTCCATCGCTGCTCTTCCACTCCGCAACAAATATAAAGTCTCTAGCCATGCGCTTTGTCGTCCCCCCCCCCCCCTCTCCCCTTTTCTGTCCCGCCCTTTCAGGGCGGAAGAGGAGCAAAAAGTGACAAAGTGGTAAGGGGGGGGGGGGTGCCGCGAAGGGCGCAACACACAGAACGAAAAGTTTCTGGGGAGAGGAGGGGGAGGGGGGGGGGGGGTCGTAGCCTTTCCCGTGCCTCTTCACCTTAAGAAAAAAAATGCAGGGTAAGCGTCGGAAGACCAAGCCAGCTCCGGCGCCGACCCAGGCGCCGGAGTTGGCTAGTCACTGCCAGAGGTGGGGCCCTGATTTAGAAAAAGCCTTGTTCGGGAACCAGCAGCAAAAAAAAAAGCACACGGGCCATGCAGAGTTCACAGCTCTAAGACAAAAAAAGTGCTAGCGAACAGAACGTAAATTTCAGCCCCAGCGGCTTTGTAGCACGTCTGCCCGTAGTACGCAACCAGTACCTGGACGAAAAGCTGTCGCAGCTGCGCATCGAAATTGACAGTACCCTGCCCGACAGCGTGCTCATCAGAGAAGTTCCACCCAGCGCGTGGGAAGGTGCAGTCGCTTTGCAGTCAGAAACACGGAGGGTTCTGCGTGTAGGTCAGGGGCTGGTGTGCAAGGAGGTAGAGAGCAGTGTCGGCGGCGGAGCCAACAATGTAGTCGTCGAGGCTGCTATGCAGGCCCGCCTGCACAAGCTAACGGACGGCGTTGTGCCGCCCGTACTCTGCTTGCTTTGGTCCGAAAGCAGCTCCCGCGCGGGCGGAAGCTACTGGCTCTGCATGCCGGACATGGGCGTGCCGCTGACTCGTAACAAGCTCCGGCTGCAAGAACTCGAGACAAAACCTGGCCTGGTGCAGACACTGTGGCAGGCCCGGCACGAGGTGGCCGCGTCTCTGCGCAGCATAAATTGCATTCTGAGCGACTGGTGCCTCCAGAACCTCTTGTGGGATGGCAAAGGCTGCCACCGCATTGATTTTGACAACAGCAACATGGTCTTGCTGGGGCTAGTGGACGTTCCGGACCCGCGGGCAGCAAGTGCCAAATCCGAGGGTCGCGGCGACGACAATGCGCGCAGAGGTCCCGCGGTGGGAGACGTGGTGGACTTTTTTAATCAATTTACTGCCTGGTGCCAGACGTGGGCCTGCTTTAATTACGGGGAGCCTCTGCACGCCATATTCCCTACTCTGAGCGGGGCGGAAATCGCCGCCCCCTTCCGCGAGACGGTGCTGGGGGCCTCGGAGCTCGTCAGAAGTTGGAGTGCCCGTCTAGAAGCAGACTTGATTTTACAGCATCAGAAGGGGCCTTTCTTCTACTCATTTGCCTACTTGACGAGGTGCGGGCTTGCTTGGCCCTCCGGCGACGGCAATTCCTCCACCACGGCCTTGCTGCAAGCGGGGTTGCTGGTCAAACAGGGGACAGACCCCAGCAAGCTTGTGCTGGCAGATTCCGACGAGGCCCTGCCTGCCAAGCTGGTGAAAACAATTTCGCGGCCTGCCGGGCCCGGCGACCCAAGAACACTGCGCCACGCTCGGCTTTGCTCTCTGGTGACGGAATTTACGAAACTCGTGCTTGGGACAATACTAGAGCCCAGCTCCAGCTCCAGCCCGCTGGTGCGGGCTGGAAAGAAACGCCATACCCGCGAGCTGGCAAAGAAAAGTGTTTCCGAGTCATCATAGTGTCGAGGGGTTTAATTAAAGTTTTTTAGCTCCTGCAATTTCTGAGATTTTTTGTCTGAATTATTTTTATCTCGTTTCCGAATCAATCAATTTTTTTTATTCGTGTTGTTCACTCTAGCAAAGGAGCTAACCTGTCTTCGTCGTCCTTTGCTAGAGAACGAGGCCCTAAACCGCGATCCGGAAGCTCTTTTTGCAGTAAGTGGAACTTCTTGTTGTGTACTAGAGTGTGTCTTGTTGCAGCATTTGCAACAGCAACATCCTGCAGAGAGATAGCCGAACCACCAGAGTGCGAGCAGCAGGTGTGCCACGAGGTAGAGCACGAGGGTAATGGCGAGGCCAATTTTGGCTGCCTTGTTGGAAGCGAACTTGTCCTGGAGATAGTCTGTGCATCTATTGATCTGGGCAGTGGTTGTTTGCACTTCAGTGTCGTTCATTGCCTCCCGGGCCGACAAGGTGAAGTTGGCAAAGCATTGCAGGGAAGCTTGGCTTTGTGAGAGCATGATCTCCCGGATAGACAGGAGCTTCTTGTCGGTGCCTTTTTGGATTTCTTGCAGTTCGGGTTCGTTTAGGCGTTGCTGTACGTTTTGGATTGACGTTTGGACCTCCGTTGTGTAGCTCTTGATTCTGGATTCAAGATCTTGCAATCCGGCCTTTAACTCGGTGAGGGTGGGGTCTTCACTGCCCGCGTGGCTGGCGCCCGACGAAACAGCGGTTGCGTGCACAGTGTCGACGAAGCTGTCGAGCGCCACGCTGGCTTGGCCTGGATCGCTGAGGGGAGGGGAGCTAAGCTGCACGTCGCCCGAGAGGAGGCGGCGCCGCGGCTTGAGGGAGCTCGTATTGTCGGTCCGGTTGCTAACCTCCGTCGCGCTCACGGTCCATTCGCCGTTGAGTGTGCTGCGTGTGATCCATTTGGCATACTTAGCGACTGCGGCCTCTACGGTCTGGAGCCATTCTTCGTGCAGGCGTAGGGCCTCCGCGGTGGTGGCCGCGGCCTGCGCTAGTAGCAGGCCCTGCTGGTCGCTGTACACGCTGTCCAGGACCGTCTGCTCTTGGAGTGGGGCGGCGCTGGTGGCGCCGAGCGCGTTCCAGACGAAGCAGAGCGTGGTGCTCTCGGCGGGGTACAGGCGTATGGCGGCCGGCATGAAGGCGGCGACGGCGGCGGCAGTGGCGGCGCGCCAGAGGTTCCTAGTTAGCCCGGTAGGCGGGAGCGTTTGCCAGACGGCACGGGCGTGGTGCCGTTTGGCCAGGGCGCGGGTGTGAGCTCTAGCTGCCAGGTCCGCGCGACGAGAGCGGGCGGGAGCAGGTACTGCAGTGTCAGGTCGCGGGTGCCGGGCAGCAGGACCTTGACGTCGGTAGGGCATTCCAGGCGCACGGAGGTGCCGGTGCCGGTGCCGGGGCTGGTGCCGGTGCCGTTGCCGGTGCCGGGGCTGGTGCAGGTGCCGTTGCCGGTGCCAGCGCCGCCGGTGCCGCCGGTGCCGCCGAGCTGCGCCAGGACGGAGCCCGACTCGGGGACGCGCAGCTGGGCGGTAACGCGCCCAGCCCCTGAGGCGACCCGCCAGCGTACGTGCAAGGAGCGTTAGCCAGCAGCTCGGCGGCGGCACCACCGCCTGCAGCCGCCGAGCCCCCACCGAGAGCGGGTTGTAGGATCATTTCAAAGTTTTCTAGGACCTGGCAGACCCGGCCCTGGGGTACGGCGGGCGTGCGCGCGCAGAAAACCCGGCGCCCGCCCTGGGAGCTAACAGCGTAGACCGGGCGCACGAGGTCCCCGGGGCTGGTGACCGCGCGGCGGGGGTCGAAGTCCTTGTGCGAGGGTCGGGTGTGCAGCAGCGAGCCATGCTCGTAGCGGTAGAAGTCCTCGTGGAACATGTCCCAGGTGCCGTCCTGGCGGTACGCGGTCTGCGAGTACACATTGGACCCCAGCGCGCTCTCGCCGTCGTCGTCGCCGCCGCCGCCCTCGGGCGACGGCGGGCCGGCGTCCCCCGGGCCTATGGGCAGGCGTACTGTGTTCAGGCAGGTGCCGCCGGCGCTGCGCGAGGCCCGCTGGAAAGCGGAGCGGCCGGCGCAGATGTCGGTGGGATCCACGTCCACGAGGTAGCGGCCCGTGGCTGCAGGGTTTGGCGCGGCGCAGCCCCCCTCCAAGGCGCAGACGGGCTCGCCCGCCCAGTACCAGCCGTTGTCGAGGGTGCCCAACAAGAGCTCTTCGGCGGGGATCTCGTAGTCGATCAGGGCCCAGGAGGTTTGGGTTTCTAGCGCGCGCTGGAGCTCGTCGAGCTCGGCGGCCGTTTTGCTTTGGAGCTCGGGGGAGTCGCGGTCAAGTTCGATTTGCCAGTCGATGACTGGTTCCGTGAGTACGGGCTCTACGCGCAGCAGGCGCAGCGCCGTTCCCGTGTGCGCCAGCCAGCTGGTGCGGTAGCAGTTGATAAGATCGGAGGGCGCCTGTTGGCCGGACAGCAGCCTGGCCTCCTCGTCGTCGAGGGCCGGGCGGACAGCCCCGCCGAACTCGCTCGTCTCCTCCACGAGTGCGAGGGTCTGTGCCACCGCGTTGGCGCCCTGCAGCTGCTGCGCCGTAGCAGCTGAGGAGGTGGAGTTGCTGGCAGCGAGGAGCGCAGAGGGGGTGGTGGTGGACCACAGCGAAGGCTGTTGCGCCAGGTAAGCGGCGATGCTCTCAGGAGGGGGCGGGCTGCGCTGGCTGAACTCGGTGCGCATGCCGAGGGGCGGCAGCATCCCCTCGGTGGCATAGAGGAACTCTGCGACCAGCGGCGAGTTGGCCAGCGTTTTGAGGGCCAGGGCCCACTGGCGCTGCAGCACTAGGGTGAGCGAGTACGGCGTCAAGAGCAAATCGCGATCCGTGGTGCCGGCCTGGTCCCAGCCCTCGGGGACCTGGCCGTTTTGGTACAGCACCCCCGCCGCCCCCAGCCTGAGGTACTGCTCGGGCGCGGCCTGCAGCTGTTGGGTCAGGCGGGCGAACACGCGGGCCGTGCGGATGTTGCTGTCGCACACCAGCGTTTCCCGCAGCTGCAGGAACTGCAGCGCCTCCTGGGAGTTTGAGCGCAGGGCGTCCTCGGAGGCTGTCACGGCGGCCCGGTTCCAGTAGCCGTAGGCCGCACCGCCCTGGGCCGAGCTCGTGCGTCCCGTCAGTACGGGGCGCAGGCTCCAGCGGAGCAGAGCGGCGCTAGCCAGGGGGGCCTCCGGCCCCAGGCAGAGCGCCGTCAGGAGGCCGCGGACGGCGTCGCCCCCGGCCAGGTCGAGCCCCACGGCAGCGGTGTCGGTGTCTTCGGCAGTCTCCAACTCGGGGGCGGGGTCGGTGCCCGGCTGCCTGTTCTGTTGGGCCCAGCTGTACAGCGTTGCCTCGCGCAGGACCGGCAATCGCTTGGCCGAGCTCCAGACGGCGCCGGCTGTTGGCGAGGCGGGGGGCACGGGCTGGACGCTGGAGGGCACGCAGAAGCCCTCGCCCCGCCCCGTCTCGCCCAAGGGCAGCTCGGCGGCGCCCTGCTGTAGCCAGGTCGTGTTGTGAAAGTAGCGCGCGCTGGCCCCCTCCACGCCGCCCAAGGAGTGGGTGAGCTGGCAGCGCAGGGCGCTGACGCGCAGGCGGCAGCCCGCGCAGCGCAGCTGCTGCGACAGCGAGCCCAGGCGGCAGCTGGGCTTCCCCCAGGCATTCATGACCAGGTCTTCCTTGAAGCCCATGGTGTTCAGCCCCTCCTGGACCCAGCGCAGGTCGCAGAGCTGCAGCAGCCGCAGCTGGTAGACACACACTTGGCCAGAGTCATGGAGCAGTGCGTGCCACAGGCGTGCTTCGTGGGCCGGCGCGGTCGCGGAGGCGCCCGACAGCGCGCGCGGCACGACGCCGAACTCCTGCGCCTGCCCCGGCGGCGCGCCGTAGGGCGTGCTGGGCAAGAAGGGTTGCTCCCCGGCGAGTCGGAGCGAGAGCTCCTCTTGCACGTCGTGCACATGCGTGACGTAGCGCTGCCGCCCGTACAACAACTCGCGCGCCAGCGCCGCGACCCTGCTGCTGCTGGCGGCGGACTTGCCCATCACGTTGGCAAAGTCCTCCATCAGCCCGCGGGTGACGTAGAGCGCGTCCTGTACGGCGCCCGCCAGCCCGCGCAGCTCCGCGACGGCCCGGTCGGTGGAGGCGTCCAGCTGCTCGATCAACCCGCCCACGCGCTGCAACTCGCGTTCCAGACCGGCGAACTGGCTGGCGACTGCCTCGCGCTGCGTGTCAAAGTCCTTGGTGTAGCGCTGCACGTTGCTGGACAGGTCCGTCAGTCTTTCCTGCATGTTGGCGAGCGCCGCCATGCGCACGCTACCCAGCCAGCCCTCTAGGTCCTCGGCCAGACCCAACCCCTTGAGTTGCAGGGCCAGGTTCTCCCTCTGCTTGGTCGCGATGGCCACGATCCCGTCGGAGCCGCTCCCCATCACCTCGGACACAAAGTTTTCCAGAGCCGCGGCGTTGGCTGACACGCCCAGCGCGGCCTTGGCCACCGTGAGGCGCAGCGTCTCGGTGCTCTCGGACACGGCGTAGTTGGGCTTGCACCGTGTCCTGTAACTGATGCCCGACCTGGTCTTGTAGTCGGGCAGTACAACGGTGACCCCCATGTCTATATCGTAGGACTCCTTGCTCAGGAAGCAGCGGTTGAAGGGGCGCAGGCGCGTGGCGGTCGTGGAATCAGGGTGGCGGCAGGTGGCGCCCTCGACAGCCTGCACCTCCCCCGCCGCAGCAGCGTTGGTGTAGCGGCGCTCTACCAGCGCTATCCACCGGAAGTACTCGACCCCCCCGTCGGGGGGATTGGACGCGAGCTGCGACAGCTGGCAGGGGGAGCCGCGCACGGCGGCGCACTGCAGCTGGGCCGCTGCTAGGCTGATGGGGGTTGTGTAGTTGGGAGCCAGCTGGCACAGCTGGCGGGCCTCGCTGCAGTCGAAGCCCAGCGCCTCCAGCGACTTGATCTGGCCTTCGGTGTACAGCATGAGCGCCTTGAGGTCAGCGCCCGATGATTTGGCGACGTCGCCGAGCGCGTTCATAAAGGACGTGTTGCACCTGTCTTCCAGGGCGGCGGGCGCCTGGCGCAGCTCGGCGTGCATGGAAGCAAAGTCCAGCAGCGGCGTGCAGTAGCTGTGTCCACGGTTGCGCACGCAGGCCTGGACCTGCCCGTGGGTACGGAGCAGCCCGTGGTCGGGGCCCGGGCGGGGGTCCAGGCGCTCCCAGGGGTTCACGGGGCAGCCACGGAGCCCCTCGTTGGTCGACTCAGCGCAGGGACACTCGGCGCCCTTGAGCCAGCCCGGGCTGCCGGGGTCGCCCGCCGAGCGAAACCAAAACTGGCTTGCGGCCAGCTTGCCGTCCGTGCAGAAATAGCGGCGGAACTGTTCCAGCTCGCTCTCCCGGGTGTGCTGCGGCTCGACGAACCCGCCGCCATCTTCGTCCAGCAGCAGCCACAGGCTGTCGAGGAGGTCGGCGCGCAGGCCCGCGGCGCTCCCCCCCGAGCATTCAGCGGCCAGCTTGGCAGATTCGGCGTTGTCCGCGGCCAGGCCGCAGTAGAGCTCGCGCTCGCTCCTGCTCTCACAGGCGCTGCTGTTCCAGCGGTGGCTGGCGCCGGGGCGAAGGAACACCCGCGCGGGGATGCAGGGGAAAGCCTCCTGTGTGTCCCGCGCGTTGTCAGAGCCCGGGGTGAATTTGCAGCGGTTATCGCTGGCAAAGACTCGCGGGTATAGCGCGTCGGGCCCCGGCTGCGACGACTCCGTCGTCCCCCGGCAGGCCTCGCTCTCCTTGCGCGCCTCGTACGGCTGAGACTGCGCCAGCGGGCGACAAGGGGGGTCCCACTGCCACTGGAGGGGGTAGCCCCGCCGTGCTGGAGGCAGCTGGTGCTTCGCGGTCACCAGGTCCACCCCGCGGGCGCTGCCTGCGTTGTCGTCGTACTGAGGGGCAAGGCGTGCCTTTTGCAGCCAGGCGTACATGGCCGTGGCGGTCAGGACGCTCCTCAGCGGGCCGGGGTCCAGGGGTGCCGGCTGGGGCGCGTTGGCGTCGCCCTCGAATACCACGCGGCTGATGTCGAGCACATAGCTCGGCACCTGCCGGGCCAAAACCAGCTGTTCCCAGTATTGGCTCTGGGCGGCCGCGCACGCCTGCCGCCCGTCCACGGGCGTCCAGCCTACCAGCTGTCTGCTCTTGTCGTTCTTCAGGAACTCGTTCCACATATTGTCTGTCTGTTCGTCGTCGGGCTCGACCGTTTGTTTACCGTCTTTTTTTTTCTGAATGGCTAGCCAGATCCCACTAACCAGGGCGCTGAGGCCCGCCCCAATCGCGAATGCGTTCCCGATTATCGGCATAACTGCCGCCGTACCCCCCATGATCAGCAGCGAGGCAGCAAGCGCCGTTTCCAATTTGTTGGTCCTCTCGCTGTCCCCGGGGGTTTCGGCCGGGATAAACGACGTTCTGTACGCAGTGGTCAAGCGAATCCGCGCTTGCGTTTGGTGCAGCTCCAACGCCCGGCGCTGATGCACAGCGAGCCCCACAAACCCGCCCCGGCCTCCGTCGCCTAGGCTACAGAGCAAAGGTGCTAGACAACGGCGGCTGTAGTTGAGCTCGTGCAGAAAGAGCTTGGTCAGCTTAGCGCCCCGGATCAGAGTTAGTACGTCGTAGTCGTAGACGCTCGCCTCCATGTAACTCTTCTGGTAGTCCCGCAGAACCTGGGGGTGGTAATGTTGCATGCTCTCACAATCCGCCGGGACGCCCCTGCACAGGGGGGCTGCGGGGGAGAGCCCGGCGCTGCCTGCGGGCGTGGCTTCCTGGGGGGACGGCACTGTCTGTTGCAACAGGAGCCGGCGGGGCATTCCGCCGCCAGAGCTGCCGGGCGAGTTCCAGTCGTGAGCCAGCAGTTCCCCCAAGGCCTGACTAAGGGTGGCATCAGCTCCCGCTGTTTTGCCATACAGGGAGCCCGCTTGGCTGCCACCTGTCACAAGCGCCTGGTTGACCACGTCGCCCTCGCATGAGATGTGCTCGTGCAACTTGAGCTGCAAGGGCAGGTACTCGAGCGGGCGGAGTAGCGTCTCGTGGAAGACGCCGTTACAACTGATCTTGACGGGGACACGTCTGCCTCCGGTCAGGTTTAGCAACAACCTGATCTCGTCGGGGGCATTGGCAAAGGGGCGTTGGCAGAGTTCAAAGTCTAGGGTCAGCAGATGTTCTGTGACGGCCTCTCCCAACCCATACTCGTCGTTCCGCTGTACCGAATCGGTCACGACGCTGCGCAGCGTGGCGGCCCTGACCTTGACTGCGCTGCCCGCTATCATGCAGGCTGCGATCAGTAGCTTATATGCCCACATTTGTCTCTCTCCCCCTTTTTTTTTTAACAAAAAAAAAATAGTTTTGGTTTTTGTTTACAGCCAAGGGAAGGGGGAGGGGGCAGCGTTGTTAAAAACTCTCCCCGTCCCCTCCCGCTCTCTCTCTCTCCCCTCCACACCCCCTCCCCCCTCTCCTTTTCCTCCCCTTGCTCACCCTGCCTTGCAGGGTCTCTGAAAACAAAAACGAAAGAGGGAGGGGGAGGAACAAGTGTGACGATGGTCTTGGACAGTCGAGCCTTTGTACAAAGATGTCAGAGGGCCGCCCCGCATTATGTGGCAGTGCTCGACGCGCTCTCGCAAGCCAGGGGTGGGGGAGGCAACGACGGCCACCAGGCTTGGGGGCACGAGTGCGAGTACGAGTGCGTGTTCATGCATGCAGCACACATGTGCTGCCCAGAGTTTGCAAGTACAAGTTTTTGTGCGGCGGGCCGCAGGCGGGCGGTGCTTTGCTTTCGCGATATACTAGTTCACGTGTTCTTCCCCAACCCGGCGTGGTTGCTGGAACGCCCCCTGTCGTTCGTCAGCCAGAGCATCCTGCGAGTCCTGCAAGCCCAGGCTACGGCCGGGGGCAGCCTGCCGCCCCCCGTGCGAGCGCAGCTAGAAGGCTTTTTGTCCGAGGCCGTGTCGCTCCAGAGCATGTTCGGGAACACAAAGGAGCTAGCAGATACGCCCCTGCCACGGCTTTTGGCAGTCGGTAGCTGCTTAGAAAGAGGTCTGTCCTATTTGCAGGGTAGGCGCTGCTGGCCGCTGCTGGGGCTGACGCAGCACTTTACCCAGCGCCGGCATGGCAGCGAGCCGTTACAAGTGGATGTTCTGTTGTGGCAGACGGTGAACCGGCTAGTAGCGGCCTTCCGAGCAGCGCCCGCAGCCAACCCCGACCCCCCGACGACGATGACAAGAACCGCGGCACTCCAGAGTCTTAGAGCCCGCGACTCCGAAGGCGCGGCCAGACGTTGGGCCTTGCATTGTTTTGCTGTTGGTCTTAAACGCTGCCAAGACGAGTGCCTGCTGGGCGCCGCGCGCGGCGCGAGTGCTGAGACTCTGGTCGCCGCCTATCAGGGCGGCGTCTTGGCGGAAGAGACTGCCTGGGAGCGCGCGGCCCTGCCGGCGCTGGAGTCTTGTGTGCTGGCCGTCTGGGGCTCCCCGGATCGGGCCCCGATGCCAGGCCAGGGCTCATTTCGGGAGTGGGCAAGGGCCCTGCCCCGCTACGAGGGCTGGGGGCGGCTGCAGGCGCTGCTGACAGGAAGTGTCGGCAGGGCAGAGAGTGACACCTGCCAAGACGTGATCAACCCGTTCGCCGATACGCAGCCCAGCCTGCCCGCACGGGGGAGTGGAGGAAGAGGGGAGGGAGGAGCAGGAGGAGGAGCAGGAGGAGCAGCAGGAGGAGCAGGAGGAGACGGTCTGTCAGTCGACTGGCTAGGGCAGCATTTCGTCTAGATCTGGCTGAACGTGCTCAATCTCTCTCAGCAGAGCGGAGGTTTCATTATGGATGTGCTAGACACAGCAGACTCTCTGTGCTTTATCCAACAAGTCCAGGCGCACCAGCTGTGGGCTGGGGCTCCCAGAGAGGGTGCAGCCGACGCCTCCACGCGCCCGCTGTTCGACGGAGCTCGCAGCACCCTGGCCTGTATGCTTATACAACTATTCCATGGACTGTTGCCCAAGATCGAGAGATTGATAGAGGGGCCAGGGAGTCCGAGTGAAAGTGCAAGGTGCACGGATTGGGGGGCTTGTGAGGCCCTGAGCGGTGCGTACGAAAAACTCGTGGCCCAGCATGCGCGTTCTTACCACAGGCAGGCGCTCGGTCGGTACCGGCAGCTTCTGGCGGGCGCTCACGCTTTGGGGTTGTCAGCAGGCCCGGGGGTGCAGCCGCTGGCCGAGCAGCTTCAGACCTTGTGCGACGAGGTGCAACAACGTGCCTGGGGGCAGGAGCCGGAGCTCCTGGCGGGGCACTCGCCGCTGTCCACAGGTCCTGGAGGAGGAGGAGGAAGAGGAGGAGGAGGAGGAGGCGGAGGAGGTGAAGAAAAGGAAGAGCCCGCTAAGCAGCAGCAGATTGGCCTCGAGGTTTATCTGTTGGGCCCTATCTGGCAAGAACGAAGGGCGCTGGTGTGTTCCTTGTGGCTGTTGTCTATCTATTGGACCGGAGGTCGGATGTCCTGCGCCCGCCCGCAGTCTTGCCGGGGCTACTTTGAAGAATCTGTTCGGCCGGGGCTAGGCAAGCTGTGGGTGCTGGCTCTGCAGGGGTACGACCGCCTGGTCCAGAGGCTCTTAACGGAGTCTGCCAGCCGGTCGACTGCCAGGTCGTCCCTGCAAGAAATCTGTCGTGAGGAGTACGAATTGTTGCAACAGGTAGATGAGGCTAGGCTCGCCGGAGGGTGGCCCGCCGCTGACGACGTGCCGGCCGGGCTGAGGTTTCAGCCAGGCTCGCTCGAACCATGGGGCCAACTGCTGACGCGAGCGCTCCTGGACACACCCGCCCCGGAGTTGCTGTGCTGTTCTCGTACACTGGCGTCAGATGCCCGGCTTTGTGTAAAAGAGGCGCTGGATCTCTGGGCGGAGGCGGCGGCGTTCGCGCAACGGAGTTGTCGGTGGGACATGCCGGAGCTCTTGCTACCGCCGGACTGGCAGTGGACTAATACCGAGTACTTGGCTGAACCCTTGTCCAGGTGGCTGCAGCGGACCTGGCTTGCGCACGAGCTTGCCCAATTCGCGGCGGCTGCTAAAAAGATACTAGCGCGTTGTGTTTAAAAGAGGGAGGCTGTAGAGTCCTCGCAGGGGCTCTCGGCAGAGTATGACTTGTAGCCAAAACAAGATAAAGTCGTAGCTTGCAGTGTGCAGTTCTCTGCTGTTTTCCGAGAACTGCACTGCTAGCTGCCCGGCTGCGCCGCAGGTTTTATTCTCACAAAGTGGGGTGCAGTAACCCCGATCCAGCAGTTTCTGAGACGGTGTGATTCCCGCGGGTAAGACGTAGGCCAGCCCCTTCAGCCTTTGGACTAGTGTCTCTAGCCAGTGAACTTTGTGCAACCTCTGCGCAAAAAACGAGTCATACCGCGTGCCAGGGCGCTGACCAGCCCGCCCAGTAGGATCCTGGCCTTTTCTGGCGGGGGAAGCTCGCCAGCGGCAGTAGTAGTAGTAGTAGTAGTAGTAGTAGTAGTAGTAGTAGTAGTAGTAGTAGTAGTAGTACACGGCGTGGCTAGGCGACCGGAGGTGGGCTGTCGCAGTTGTAAGAGTACATCCACCATTCTCCGCTGCGCAACCTGTTGCGCTGAGCGAGCAAAGCTGTGGACAAGGAAGGCGTCCGGCGGGGCGTGGTTGGGCGGCAGTCCACAAGCTGTGACAAAGAGCACCCAGGCGTTAGCAAACGCAACCAAGAGCCTGGCACTGGGGTTCGGGCTCGGGGTCTGCTTGCTCTGGCTTATGGTGCCCAAGTCTACTTGCACCAGTCTATTTAAGAGGCAGCCATTAAACAATACTGTTTGTTTGTCGTAGTCAATTACAAAACCTTCGGGCCCTAATGCCAGGCACAGACACGCGTGCTTTTGGAGATAGTCTAGCACCCGGTCGCAGCTCTGTGTGTATTGCCGGAGCACCCAGGGGAGGTCCGCGTCCAGGCCCGGGCGGAACATTAAGGGCAGGGTCGGGCCCACGTACTGCTGAACCAAGAGTGAGGGCGAACTTATGTCAGCCTTACTGTCCTGCGAGGCACAGAGTAGGTCGAGTGGCGCGGGCGTGCCTAGCTCGAGGTAATCTCTGTACAGCAAGAGAGCCTGCGCCAAAGCCTCGGACAGCCCCTCGGTCTCCCGGTACACCAACCTAGCCCCATCTGACACCGACTCCCATGGGTCCACAAGCCAGCGTTGGCAGTACACCGCGGGCTGTAGCTGCACAGCCCCCGCCTGGACGCGCCAGGCGGAGAGAAGCTGGCTAGTGCAGCAGTTTAGATTGTCAGCCTGTTCCCTGGTATGAGTCCAATTACAGCAGCCACGAAGCTTAGAAACCAAGTAGGCGGCAGCTTCGCGGGACCTTGTCACCGGAAGATGGGAATTGGTGTCGCCCAGCCTCTCTGGCCCCGCCTGCTGCCAGAACTCGACTAATCCATCTGCCAGCACGGGGCGACAAAAACTCATTGTGCAGCAAGGAGGCTCTTTCCTTTTCTTTGGGGAACAGTACCAAGCTAGAGGGGGGGAGGGAGAGGGGAGGGAAGAGGAGAGGGGGGGGGGGGGAGAAAGAGGAGAAGGGGGGGGGGGGAAGAGGGGAGGCAAGAGGGGTGGACAGGGGAGGGAGGGAGGGAGGGGGGGGGGGGGGGGGGGAGGAGAGAGAGAGTGTGCGAGGCCCATCTCGTCTCCCCCCATTGAAGAGAAGGGAAGAACACAAATTCGCAAGGCGGGAAGGGGGGAAGCGGGGAAAGAGGAGGGAGGGGGAGTTGCGGTAACGATGCAAGCGGACGCAGCTACGTTAGCGGCTATCATACGTGAACAAGAAGAAACAGACGCAGACCTAGCGGAGCTGCCAGCCCCCCGGGCTATTGCAACCGTGGAAGAATCAGGGTCTTTGGCTCTAGCGTTTCTGGAAGAAGAATTTAAGCTCAACCGCGGGGCGGTAGAAAGCTTGCGCTATTTTGTGTTGTACGCGGTGCCCAAACAGGTGGCCAAGCTGTCGGCGCAATTGCGCTTGCGACAGGTGGATGAAAGGGAGTTTGAGCGTCTGCGCAAAAAGAGAAATCAAGGCAGTGCGCTGCGCAATGCTTTGGGTCCCTGGCTAGAGACCCAGGCAGAGGGCGGCGCGAGGCTGTGTGTGCCTAGGTTAGTAACGATCCCCCCGCGCACGACGACGACAGACTCGGGGAAGCGTTACGTACTGAAGCTGGGAGTCGAATTCGCCGGTTTCGAAGACCCCAGTGGGTGCTTTGAACAGGTGTGCGAAATGGGCGGGACGTGGTCGGCAGGTTTGCTGGCGCGGGTGAGTTGGTCCCTGTTCGAGTGTCAAGGCCCCGGCCGCGCCATGACGGAGGTGCCGGCTGAGCCGGGCGAGTTGTTTCCACCCCCAGAAGTAATTCGCCTGTTGTCGCTGCCTTGGCCACTAAACTTGCCACCGCCCAGCGCACTGCGTAGCTGGGTCGAGAGCGAGCGCTGGCTGCGTCTTCACGCGGGCGATCACTTGCAACGCACGCTGGCGGGGATGGAGATAGGTTCGTGGGTGCCGTTCGTTCTGCTGGACGGCGTGTGTTGGGGGCTGGAGGGGCGCGAGACTCCCCCCTTGGACCATGCGTTAATCCGTCAATGGGACAGGCGAAACAACGCCATCAGCGGGCGTGCACCCGATACATCCCTCTGCCGTACTTCCCAGTTGGGGCAGCAGCCAGGCCAGGTAGTTCGAGAAGTTTACAAGATTTGTGCGGGGGCCAGCACCCCGGGGGGGACCAGGCGTCGAGCCGTGGCGTGGCGTACGGGGCAAGCCGACAAGACGGAAACAACCAAGGCCAGCGGCTCGGGGGGCGCCGACTGTCCGTTGGCACCAGCTGAGCATCTTAGGGGGCGGCGACAGCAGCCCCCAAGGAGACAGGCACGGCCTCCTCGGGGGGTGGTGCAGTGTGTAGCCAAGAAAAGCAAAAAGAGACAGGAAGAAGAAGAAGAAAAAGAAGAAGAAGAAGACGAAGTGGAAGAGGAGGACAATGACCACGAGGTCGAGCTAGAAGAAGAGGAAGAGGAAGTAGCAGCAGAGGTTCTGCCGGAACAGGAAGAGGGCGAGAAGGAAGAGGAAGGAGAGTACGAGAAAGACGAGGAGGAAGATGAGGAAGAGGCGGAAGAGGAAGAAGAGAGCGTAGAGAGGGAGGACGAGTTACTGGGAGGGGCGGCCAAGCAGACAACGGCCGAGTACCACGTCGAAAACATGCGCAATCAAGAGGGTGCCGTGATCGGAACTAAGCGACAGCGTCGTTTGTTGCTGTACCCCAGCGTCGGGGAAACCCCGACGGGGAGCACGCCCGCCGGTGACCCGACGCTGGCGCTGGGGTTTGGCAACGTGCAAAACAAACCGCCGCGTGACTTTGCTGTGGATTGGACGAAGCACGCACTGGAGTGGCGCTGCACGCGTACTACCCCCGCAGCGCTCCCCCGCGAGTGCTTAGCTCAGTTTGTCCGTGCGCAGGTCAAGAACGATTCGGCACAGCCCGTCCTAAGCGCGCGGGTCTTTGTTGGTCAACCATGCGATCTGCCTATGGTCTTGCTCTGGCGTGCACTGGGTGTGGACTCTTGGGCCAGTCTACGGCAGTTGGTGGTGCGCGGGGACGACCTAGCTGTCGAGGCGCTGTACGTCGACCTGCTGGAACGTTCATGGCAGTTGAACGAGGGCGTGCGCACGCGCCGTCAGGCACTGTTCCGTTTGGGACAGTGCGTAGTAAGGAGGCCAGCGTCGAGGAGATCGAACGTCAGGGCTTGTGGTGGCTGCGGCAGCGGTATCTGTTGCACATCTTTCCGGGGAAACGGCCGTGGCTCGCGCAATACCTGCGGCGGCAGGTGCAGGTGACGGCCGCCGGGGGGCTGCCCCCGGCGGTTTGGACGCTAATCGCTAGCTACTCCCTGGACGAGGCGCGCGACCAGGAGGTCGCGGCCTACGGCGACGAGCGCAAGGCAGAGCACCTGGCGGACAGCGCCCGTATGCTTTGTCGGGCCGAGGCGGGGCTGCCCGGGGTGCTAAGCAGCCACGGGGTCCCCCGGCAGGCGGGTTTGTCGGACCCGCTGGCCTGCAGAACAGAGCGGTGCTGACGCTAGCTCAGCTCTACGCCCACAACCTAAAGCGCGCGGTGAACAAGGAAAAGGTTTGCTTGCAATCCCGTCTGGCCTCCTGGGCGGGGCTAGCGGTGTGCGTCCCACCCGCACATTTGTTTGACTCGCGCCAGCTTAGCCGGAGTTTCCAAGAGTTCACCTCGCCCAGGGACAGACCCGTGGCAGGGGGTGGGGGCGTGGCGGGGGGCGTTACTGGTGAGGACGGGCAGCCGCTGCAGCGCGTACTGCAACAGTTCCGGGGAAACTTGGCCAAGAAGTACTCGCTGGCCAGGCGCGTATGCCAGATGGTGCCTAACGGCCAAGGAATGACCTCGGACCAGCGCTTTGATATATCACAGATGGGCTTCCTGGACCAACCAGCAAGTCCAGCAAGTCGGGCTACGACAAGCGTCTGGCGCTCTTTACTACCGTCGTGCCCGAGCTGCCTCCTGAGTGGTTGGGTGCGCTGGAGGACTGGCTCGTGCTGCGCTGCGCGCCGCTGCCGCGCCGGGCCTCCGCGGTCCTCGGGTCGGAGCCATACGCGGTGGAGTGTTTCGGGCGCTTGGTTGGGTTTGTGGTTGGGAGGGCGGAGGCCGCGGAGGCGCTGGCACGTCAGCTGCGCACCCTCAAGCGAGGCGCACAGCGCATGCACGTTCTGGAGGCGGGGGGCCTTGCGCTGCGACACCTGGGGGTCCTGCTCGACCACACCGAACGCCGCCTGCTCATCCACGTTCACCCCGGCCGCCTGGCCGCCCCCGTGCTGCACGTAGACCGAGAACGGGGTGTTGCTGCCCACTCAGGTACGGCGGGCCTGGGGGCTGAAGCGCCTGCGCACCCTCTGCGGACTCCCCCTCGCGCCCACGCCCGGTCTGTCCTACGAAATCAGCAACTGCGCACGCGTCGCTACCTCTGAGGACCTCGCTTGCTGGCGTGCGCTGCGCGAGGCAGGGGTGCTTGCCTGGCTCTCCGTCCAAGAAGCCGCCTGCCAGCTCGGCTGTGAAAGCCTAGCCAAGCTCGCCAGCCAGCCCGCTGGCGCCGGGGGGCATGCTGCCCCCCGAACCCCCCCTGCCCTCTCTCCACCCCGCGCTAGCGGGGTGGACTGGGTGGACGTGTCGCCGGCGCGGCACCTGGGTTTTTCTTCATCGCTGACCCTGTTCCACGAGCACGTGACGGGGCCCCGCCTGGTGTACGCGGCGGGGATGCAGGCCCAGGCGATTGCACAGAATCGGCCCGGGCGCGTCCTGGCCAACTCCACCAAAGAGCTCCTGCACGGCGAGCGCAGCTTGCTGGAGGCACCCCTGACCGCCTGCACCGTGGGGCTGCAGCCCCTGGGCGTCAACGTGCCAGTCGCATACCGCGCCTGGTCCCACAACCAGGACGACGGAACCGTCTGGTCACAGGGCGCCGTCGACCGCGGGATCTTTGCCCACGTCGAGCACAAGAGCTACCGCGACACCTTCCAACTCCGGCCCAGCCCGCTAGTGCGGGCTGGAGGGGGCCTCCTGCCCCCCGGGGCATTCTGCCCTCCCTCCAGCCCGCGGTAGCGGGCTGGGCTGGGAGAGGCTGCGCGAATGCAGTGCCCGCGCGCTGTTGCACGAGCAGGCCCTGCGCAGGGCCGGGCGCCTGTCGCAAGTCTGGGGGGGGGGATTGGGGCGGTAGTGGTGGTGGTGGTGGTGGCAGCGGCGCGGCCAGGGCGGCTGAGGGTTACCTGTTGTCGGCGCAGGCCCAGCGCGGGGAGAGCCCCTACGCGGGCCTGGGACTCCCCGCGGTGGGCCGCCTGGTTCTGCAGGGCGACAGGCTGCTGCGGGCGCTCGGCGGAGAGCCCGTGCACGCCGTGGGCCGCCTCGGCGGCGGCGGGGCGGGCATCACGACGCAGGAAAACGTGGTCCGCGAGGTGCGCGCGGCGGTGCGCGGCGTGGTCGCCCAGACCTACCTTGCCATCCACTCCGCCACAGACGATGGAGTCCCGACCCCGGGCCGGGCCGCCGTGGGACCCCCTGCGCTGTGCGTGGCGGACCCCGACCCCTCCGCGGGGGGCCTTGCCGAACTCCTGCGCCCGCTCCCCCCCGGCGGCCGCTACCAGGCCCGCGCGCGGGTCGTCACCGTCCGCCTCGCCACCTTCCAGCACGGCGACAAAATAACCAACACGTCGGGGCAGAAGTGCACCGTCTGCGTCATGCTCCCCGACCGCTGCCTGCCCTACCTGCCCACGGGGGAACGCCCCGCCGTGCTGCTAGGGCCCTCGCAAATGTTCCGCAAAACCATCAACGACTGCCTCACCACCCTGCAGACACGGCTCGTGGCGCAGCAGGGGCCGGAACTCATTAACCAAGTCACGGGCGGCTCCGCCACCCACGTCTGGCCCTGGAACCAGGAAATACTCATGCACACCGCCCAGCGGGCTGGAAGGGAGGCAGGGGGGGTTCGGGGGGCAGCATGCCCTCCCGGTGCCAGCGGGCTGGAGCCCCCTGGGGAGTGGCGCCCCGACTCTTCCGGTGGGTCCTGGAGTCGCTCTGCCTGCCCAACCCCGCCAAGCTCTGGAAGCGCTGCCTGCAGCACTGGCTGCGGAGAGCCGGCGCAGCTAGGGTCGGCGGGGGGGCCGCCCTCGCTGCCCTCAGCAAGGTCCTGCGGCTCTCTCTTGGGGGGCCCGGGGGGCATGCTGCCGGGGGGCATGCTGCCCCCCGAACCCCCCCTGCACCCCTTCCAGCCCGCGGTAGCGGGCTAGAGCTGGTGGCTTGGGTGGAGCGTGAGGAAAAGTGGCTGCTGGAGCGCCTGGCGCGTGCGGGGCTGCTGGGCCAGCAGCAGGCGCAGACCGGCGGAGGCCAGGCCGCGGCGGCCCTACGCCTGATCCTGGCACGCCGGCCCCCGGCTGCCTGGGATCTCAGCAAAGGCTGGTACGACGTCTTGCTTCCGTGCGAATCTTGGCTGTGCGGAGTTCAGCACGAGGCGCAGCTAAACCGGGAACGCCTCGTGGCCACCTTCTTTCCCCGGGACGACGAGGCAGCAGAGGGCACCGCCCCCCGCGCTTCGGCGGGCTGGGCTTGCCCCCCCGACAGGCTGGAAGCCCTGCACCTGCGCGCCGCCAGCCGCATGTACAGCCCTGCTAGCATGGACCTGGACCCAGCTGGAAACGCTTCCCTCTTTGGCTTTCAATACTACATGGCTGAAGAGAAGACTTCCGAGATTCAATTCAAGGCACGGCACCGCGGGGGCATCGAGCCCCTGACTCACCAAGGCACCAAGTCCAGCAAGGTCGACGGTGCTAGCAAGTTCGACCCCATGACTCTCAATTCCAGCGTGCAGGCCGGCTCTACCTCTCTCCTCAAACAAGTGCTCGAAACCTCGGACCCCCGCTGCGACTTCATCTGCAACTCGTGTGGGCGTATTGGCTTTGGGGATCCAGCCACTGGGCAAGCTACCTGTCTTACCAGATCCTGTGCCCAAGCGCAAGCCTCTGGCCAATACACAGGCTTAACCGCTCGTCCTACCTCGTTTGTCTTTCTCAAGGCCATACAAACACTCGACGCTACCGGGCTCTTGTACCGCATCAAAGGCTGAGAAACCCTAGGACTTCTTTCCTTCTCTTCCCTCTCCCCCCCCCTCCTCCCCCCTCCCCCTTTCCACACACACTCCCCCCCCCCTCTCTCTCTCTCTCTTTCTCTCTCTCACCCTCGTCTTAAGAACTTCAATTAATAAAAAAGAAAAGGAAGAATTTGTATATTTGACAGAGAGACGTACCATTTGACAGAGAACAGGTAATTTTTTTTATGCGAACGGATGCTGATCCTACGTTCTCCGAACGGAGACGTAAGCAATCAAGACGGCGGTCGTCCCAAAGAAAAAAGGCCAATGCCGGCGGCACAGCCACCGGCAAAGTCCTTGTACCCCCTGCTGAGGAAGAAGCCCAAGCCCCTACAAGAGATCTATCGCCCAGTACGAGTTCATCATCAAGTATTTCATTACCAACCACACCGGGACCGCTGCGAACACCGAACCCGTCAACATCATCAGCACCAGCAAACAACAGCGGCCGAAGCGAGGCGTGCTGGAATAACCTGACCTTTTATTACAACAGGGCCTGCACGGCCGTGACAATCATTCTCTTGATTGTGTTGGTGAGCCTGCAAATAACACTAATCGTCAAAGTTAAACAGGTCGGTTCGGGCGCCCAGGCGTCGACTAATTCTAACGGCCTCAATAACAGTGGCCTGGCGGGGGAAAACTTGACGCGCACTTTAACCGCGAGCCCGTCGGTCCTTGCTTCCGCCAGTACTACCAGTAGCTCCACCACTACCACCACCAGCAGCGGCTCGCCCCCTGCTTCCCAGACTGCGTCGCCTAGTGGCTCTCCCAGTGCAGTGTCGCCTAGTGGCTCTCGCACTGCGTTGCCTAGCGGCTCCCCCGCTGCGTCGCCTAGCTCTGTGAGGCCCACCACGTCGCCTAGCTCTCTCGCTTCACATAACTGCTCCGAGGTGAGCTTATTTTTGGGAGAGTCAGAGCAGCTAGGCTTAGGCTGGTCGTGGCCGGACAACGGAACCGCGCGCTGGTGGTTTGCCTTTGAGCTACAGGCGCTGCCGGGGCCGAATCGCGGCGGGAGGCCTCGAGCTCGGCCCCGAGTTTCAAGTGCACGGGCCGCCCCCTGGCTGTGTACAAATCCAACAGCAATCTCTGCGCCCTGCGCGCGGGGGGGTGCCCGGAACAGCTCCAGTTATGGAAGCTGGAGATGGAGCTTACCTTGAGCTGCACCCTGACCTCGACCTCTGCTTGGCTACGGCAACTTGACGGAGAGTGCGTACGTTGGGAGGCCCCCCTCCAGCTCCCGTCGTCACCCGCTACCCCGCTGCCTGCCAGCGTCGATAGGCCCGAGGTACAAGCTTCGTTGCTGTCGTGGCGGGTCGGGAGACGTAGCGTGGTGCAGGACGGGGATGACAACTCTGAAGCACCTTTCGTGCTCGAGGTTGCCTTTGCCACTTGGTCCGAGCTAAGCGCGCTTACGCCTTCTTTGGAACAAGCCTCTGGGCCCTGGTCTCGCTCGGCGTGGAACCTGAGCGAGACAGTGCACGGGCAGCTAGAGGTGAGCGCAACGGCGGCCGAGCCCCGCTTACAATTGTGGCTGGCTTGGGCCGGCTCGTGGCTGTGTGAGCCCTCTGGCGCGACTGACCCCTCCGCGTCTTCCTTTGCGGGGCAATATCTGTTCGAAGCAGCAAACCCCGGGGGGAGCCGTGTCACGGTCCTGCTGGCCTGGGTGGGCCCCCCGCGATGCCCCGACCTTTGTAAGCACGGGTGGCAACCCGCTAGCCGACTGCGCGTATGGCCCTCAGCAGCGGCCGGAGTGGGTATTCCTGCTGCTGAGGACATGCTCTTGCTGGAGAGCCTCGACCATGCTGGAGGCACGCCCCACAGCGGCCAGCAACAACAGGGGCCGGGACCCGAGGGGTCTGGGGCTGCGCTGGCAATAGATGCAGGGGGCAGCTTTTCCGGCACGTGCCTGTGGGCCTTGGTCCCCACTCTGGCCGCCAATGCCAGCGAGCAGCTTGTACCTGCCCTCTGCTACCTCCGCGACCCGTGCTGGAACGCCGGAATTGTATACAGCCTCAACGTATCGATCGCTTGGACTGGGCAGCGCAGCTCGCTCCTGTGTTTGGCACAGGGGACTCTGCCCAGTGCCATGCTTAACTCCAGCTACGCGCTCCTTACGCTGGAAGCGGCCCTTTGGGTTCACAACGGCACCGCACCCGTAGCCACGCGTGGCATGCTACGACTGGCGCTTGTACGTCCTGGGTACAACGACAACAACAACAACACGCTTTCCGACCCCAGCCCGATCCTCAGCTCGGTACCCAGCCCTAGCTCCACCACCACCGCCGGCACAACGGTGCGGGACTCCAGCTTGAGCCCAACCCCCACCCCGCCTGGCTTGGGAGGCTCAACCCCCGCCCTGACCCTGTCGTCGAGCCTAGGGCCGACAACGCAGAGGCAGGCGGCCCTCGAGGCCCGCATGGGCGCCTGGGACCGATGGCTGGCTTACGCACTTGCGGCCTGCTTTTTGGTTTGTTGTTGTTACCAGTATTACCAAAAGCATCACCTACAGCTGCTAGCCCAGGCAGCTCTGTCGGGTCTGGACACTACCGAGCCCGCCACCGCCGGAAAGGAAAAGCAGCCGCTGCTGTCACCAGCGAAAGCACGTCATTTGCAAAGCAAGCTAAGACTGAGTTATCACCCAGAGCCAGCCGACCTAGACCACGAAGACGTGGCCTCACAGTTGCCAATATCAATTTCTGGCAGGTCTTTACAAGAAGGCCTCTTGCACTCGCTAGACAATGACGCCAGTGAGGAGGAGTTTTATAACCCGCTGCTAGGAACGCTAAATCTGGAAATTGAAATTTCAAGGCCGGGACAGCAGAACATGCTGTCTCTCGACAACCAGCAGCCTTTGCTAGTGCAAGAGGGGGCAACCAGCGGCGGAGGTTTTGACAGCAAGCATTCCTCGGATTCTCCGGGGGCTGACGGGTTAAGGCAGGGTGAAAGCTCCTCGCGATCCTTGGTCGAACCCTACATGAGCCCCCAGGACCCGAACTCGCTCCGCTTCGACTCTACTAGCAGCTTTGCCTGAATGGGCGAAGTCCTGCAGCTGGAAGAGGTGAGTCCTGGTGCCGGGGCGGGGGAGGCAGAGGCAAACCCTCTTGCGCCGGCCCAGCACGAGCGAGGCAGGAGCTCAGTCCCCCGTCCTGGCGAGCCTTTGTTCTCTCCAGAATTTTTGCAAGAGCTAGAAACGGCATAATAGGAAAGGCCCACCAACGTTAGTGATTTCTCTTTTTATTAAACAAGTGCATAGCTAAGTTCGGAGCTATACAAGTAGGTGACCTGCAAAGCTCTGAAAACCAAGCTCGGCCGCACAGAAAAAGATAGATTTTGGTGTGGAATTGTCGGGGCGATCCTCCCCTCCCTTTTTCTTTCGCTCCAGGCAAGAAGGAGGGGAGAGGGGGCGGGGGGGGGGGGGAGAGGGGGAGGGGGGGAGAGGGCAAAGGAAGGAGGGGTGGGGGGGGGCGGTGTGTGAAAGGGAGGGGGGGGGGGGGCACCCCCCCCCCCCTAAGGTTTTGGCTCTGCCATAGCTTAGACCTGTCTGTTCGTGTGTACAGAACATAAACAGACAAGAAAGAAACCAAGACCTGCGCAGAGTTAGAGTCGAACAAAAGAAGAAGCGCACACATGTTTGCGACGCCACTGATCACAAGCAACAGCTGGCTGCTGTTGCTAGCGTTGGGCCTGCAGTTAGTCTGCTGGGCTAGCTGTCCGGCAGGCTTGTGCCCTCCGGGCACAAGCGTCATGTGCCTGAACGCTGCCAGCACGCTAGAAAGCTGCAGCCGCCATCTGTGCGGCTGCCTGGCGGAAGGTGCAGGTTCGTTCTCGTATGCGGGCCGCACGGAGGAGGAGGAGTTGGGTGCTTTTTTAGCACTGGAGTTGGGCGACGGGCAGGGCGTGGAGACACGGGTGCAAGTTGCGGCGGGCTGCGATGTGCATTTGCTGTTTTTTGTGGGGACCAAGCTGACGAACCTAACGCAGGAAATGATGCTGCTCCAGCAAGAACTAAACTTTACGCAGGATCTGGGGGCGTGGATAGGTATGTGCTCCGATGGCATCCTGGAGATTCTAGCCGAGAATGTCACGGATGCCCTCGACAACCCTTACAGCCCTTCCACGGAGAAGTACCCGCACATGAGCGAGTACATGTTTGACGACTATGGCCCGCCCAACGACGTGATACTGCGCCATCGTTGGGCCCGCCCCTGCCCCGAAGCCGCTACGCCAGGAACTGCGTACCTGTTGATCATGTACAATACCTACAGAGCTTACAACGGCTCCGGGGACTGCCTGCGCATCGACGTCCCCAGCCCTTCTGAACTGTACCCACAGGCCGGCGTAGGCGTGGGGACTGGCGGCAGCTGCCGTTGTAGCGGCCCTGCAGAGTGTACGGCGCCAGTCCAGAATTTCAGCGAGCCGCTCTGGGGGAGGGGCTACGAGGTTTACACGGGCTGCAATCGTAATTGGACAAGGCCTCTGAGGGATGACAGTTCAAGCTTGAGCGACAGTTCAAGCTTGAGCGACAGCTCAAGCTCGATCTCTGGCGAGGTATCCAGCACGGGCTGTCCGCCCGACTTGTGCCCGAACGGGACAGAAGCGTTTTGTTTCCAGCCCGCGACCCCGCTCGCAAACTGTAGTTTGCTGGAATGCGGCTGTCTTGCTCGCGCAGCGGGCTCGTTCGCCTTCCGCGGCAGTGAGGAGGCCAGCGTTTGGGGCGTAGTGGCGCTTATGTTGCTGAGGGGCCAGGGGGCCGAAACGCGGCTGACGATCTCGCGTGGCTGTGACGTGGGCGAGAGACTGTCGGTCGAGCAGCTCAGGGTGAACAACTCGGAGGACGACGCTGGAGCGCACGTCGGGTTGTGCAGCGACGGGCTGAGCATCGCGTCCGAGTACGTGCTGGAGGCTATCAACAACAGCCACTCACCAGGCTACACTGCAGGACAGGCGCCTGCCAGAGACTACATCTTTGAAGATGGCGGTCCCGCCCACCAGGTGGTGCTGCGCCACAGGTGGTCGCGCCCCTGCACTGGAGCTGTGGAGGGCCCTATGTTTGCGTACCTGGTGGTGCGCTACATTTCGGGCTCGCCCTACAACGGCACGGGGGATTGCCTGCACCTGGACATCAGCAACCCCTTCGAACTGTACGCGCGCTCCACCGCTGGGGCTAGTAGATTTTGCAATTGCCAGGGGGCCCAGGCGTGCGCGGCGCCTACGCTGAACTTCAGCACGCTGGCGCGTGGGCTGGGCTACGAGCTCTACGAAGGCTGCGAGAACAGGTGGCGGGAGGCTTTCGTCACCACCACCACCCCGCCAGCCACCACGACGGCGCCGGCCCACGGCAGCACCCTCCCACCCGCGCAAACACCGCCACCGGCGCTCTCCTCGGCCGTGCAGATATCGGCCGGCGTCTGCTGGGCCCGGCTGCTGATACTGGCAGTCTTGTCTTTGGCAATTTAAACAGACACACAAGAAACCAAAAGTTTGTTGCTCTTTAATCAGGATTATTTAAAGAAAAACAGAAAAGTCTTTTTTTTTTCTCTCCCTCCCTTTCTTTTGTTTTCTTTTTAAGCACAGGTTTCCGTGTTGAATTCTAGTTCCGGGCGCAATTGCGCGACGGTGGCTGAGCTCGGGCAGCCGGCCGCCCCCCCGGAACTCGTCGCAAGTGAGTGATTGACGTAGGTGGCCTCCACGACAAACCGGTACAGAGTAAAAAAGCCGGGCCGGTCGATCGTCAGATAGCGACACTGAGCGGCCGCCCAAGTCCAGTCGCTCGCGTTGTAGACGCTGGTCCAGCTCAGTCCCTCGTCGTTGGAGCCCAGCACGTTGAGCGCGGCGGGGGCCGTGGGGGACGCCCCGCTTTCGCCCGCGGACGCGCACAGCGTAAAATAGCGCAGCGCGGCGGGCAGGCGGTACGCGCGGTAGAGGGACAAGTACTCACCGCGCACGCCGGGAGCGGCGAGGGGGGCGCTGCTGGCATTGGCGCTGCAGACACAGCTGGTGCACACGGGCGAGGGGTTGGTGTAGCTAGCTTCCCGCCGCGCTGGACCAGTTCCCATAAGCGCCTAAGTTCAGGGGCCGGTGCGCCCACCAGCCGTTCGACGAGGCGCCGGGCAGCCAGCCGCGCCGGGCAGCCAGCCGCGCCATGGCTGCGGAGGGTCGGCGTAGGCTAGCAAATTTTACCGAACCCGGCGGGCTTGCGACGAGCCCCGGCGGGCACTGGCAAGCAAACCCCCCTGCCGTGTTGACGCAGTTCTGGTCGCCGCGGCAGTCGTGTGTGCCCAGCTGGCACTCGTCCACGTCGTAGCAGGTGCTGTCTTGCTCCAACAAGCTGATGTCGAGCCGGCCGAGCGCTGCCTGTGTCGTGCACTGCGCCTGCCCCTGGCCCGCGGTGGCAGGCAGGCGCTGGTACGCGGCGGGCACGATGATCCGGAGCTTAGACCAGTATTGGCCACCCAGCACTAGCGCGCCGGGCTCCAAGAAACGCACGGCCAGGCCGAGCCCTTCGTTGCTGCTTCGGGGGGCACCCCAGCCGCCGTCACGGGCATAAAGCGTGGTCCAGTTCAGGCCGTCGTTGTTGGAGCCCACCACGCTCAGCGCCGCTAGCCAGTACAACGGCCCCTCCGCCCACGGCTGGTACGGCAACAGTGACAGGGCCCTGACCCCGGCGCGCCGGGGCTGGGCGCCAGCGGCGGGGGTGAGCTCCAGGTACTCACCGCGCACGCCGTCCGGCTGGCCGTCGACGTTCGGCGTCAGGGCCGCGCTGGCGGTGGCGTTGCCGACGCAAGTAAGCGGGCCCGTGTTGCTAAACGCATTGCTGTACATGCCCGGCGCGCTGACCCAGCCGGCACCAGCGCGGGCGGTGGTGCTGTTGCTACTGGACACGTTCAGCAGCCAGCCCTCCAGCGTGAGTTGGGGGGCTTGCCCAACAGCCTGCAGCGTGTACGCAGCCTGCCACCACGCGTAGCCAGCGGGGCAGGCCTCAGACGGAGGGGAGCTGGAGTTGGAGCTGTCTGGCCCCCACCACGACGACGACGAGGACGAAGACGACAAAGAAGATGACGAATCATCGGAGGACGGCGGCGAGTCAGTAGGGGGCCAAGACCCCGAGGACGAAGAGTCGTTCGTTACCGCAGTCGTCGTCGTCGTCATCGGCTCACTAGTAGAATTAGTAGAATTAGTAGTAGTAGTAGTAGTACTAGTACTAGTACTAGTAGGAGGAGGCAAAGTGGGTGGGGGGGTGGGGGGCGTCGACGTGTCCTCAAAAAGCCCGGCGCGCGAGGCGTTGGCCGGCACTCCCCAGCCCGCGACTTGGCTGTGGTTCGCAAAGCGGCTGGCGCCAGCAAACATAAAATCCAAGCTTTGCAGGTTCGGCGCCCGCCAGCTGCTGAGGTCAGCATCGAAGCTCTGCGCGCCCGCAAACATGTAGCTCGTGTCCCGTAGGCTCCGCACATCCCAAGCCAGCCGCCCGGTCCGTAACTCGGTCGCGTTTAGAAAGGCGCCGCTCGCGTTCCGCAGGGATGACGTGTTCAGCTCACCCAGACCCGGAATCTCGGAAGAAACGCAGCCCGCAAAGGCCAGCGCCAGGCTTGTCACGCGTGACGTATCCCAGCCCCGCACGTCGGGCGACAGCCCCGGCGACCAAGCCGCCAGCCCCGTCAGGTCCTCGGCGTCGCGCACCCGCAGCCCCGCCAGGCTCGCGCGCAGCCCCCCGAGCTCCGCAAAGGAATAGCTCCAGTTGCGCACCAGCTCGGCGCCCTGCAGCTCGGCCAAGGGCGGTAGCTGCAGCAGCTCTTGCGCGCGGTAGAAATGTTGCCCCCCCTCTTGCGCCGGCCGCAGCCCGCCCCACTGCAGGATTCGACGTACCAGGGTTGAGTTCCCGTTGCGCCCCCGCCACTCGGGCGACATGGCCCAACCGCTCACCACGCCCCTGACGCGCACCTCGTACGTCCCCGCCCGCGCGTACTGATGCCGGCACCAACCGTTTTCGGCGGGGCACTCGCTGTTCGTTCCGTCCCCCCAGTCAACCTCGTACTGGCCCCCGAGGGGCAGACCCTCCTGTTGCTGTAGCAGCATTCGCGCTCGTCTCCTCGTGTTCCGAACCGCCGGAGCCCTGGCTGCAGGCATTTCCAAAAAACCGCCGGCAGCCTCCACTGTAAATATCAGCCTCTCCGGCCCTGGTGCCCTTTTCCAACTGCACCAGAAGGCCCCCCGGGCTGTGCTGTGCTGTACCCAGCACAGCCACATGCCTAGTATCGACAAGCTAGGCCTCATCCCTCGCTTCTTCTCTTTTTCTCTCTCGCTTTTCTTGTTCGCTTCTCTTTACAACTGGTTCGACTGGAAAAGCGAGGGAGAGAGAGAGAGAGAGAGAGAGAGAGAGAGAGAACACGGGGGTATTGGGGTAAGGGGGGGGGGGTGCCCCCCCCCTCTCCCTCCCTCTTCTTTGTTAATCCAACAAATCCTTTGCTGGATTCACCACCCCTTCCCCCCCTCAGCACACCACTAATCTCTCTCTCTCTCTCTCTCGATGTCGTGTACCATGACCGTAGCCTTTCAAGGCCCCGAGGACAAACCAAACAGTCTGTCCCCAGGGCTCACAGGTGACGATCTTCACGGAATCAAGCAAAGGGCCGAGCGGCTGGGCTGGGAGACCAAGATGTTTGATCTAGAAAGGCTGGGGATCCCGGCGGATCCCGGCGCCTGGCCTGCGGCGTTGCTAGGCCGTCACCCAACAACGCCTGTGTACTGGTGATTCGGAACGGCGCGCAGCACTTGCTCACCCTAGGAGCACTGTCTTTGGGGTTAGGGTTTGAGCACAACGACGACGACGTTCGGCTCTTGGAAGAGGAATTGTTGCAACTCACTTGGGATAACAGCTCGGCAGCTAAGTGTCGCGGACGGGGGGTCAGCAAGCTCTCCACCTGTGCGTGTCTAGACTTTGGGGAATCTGACGCAGAACCGGACCATCAACAAAGAAGGGCTAGCACCGTTGCTTGGGGCCGGCTCCCGTGGCTCGCTAGGCTCAAACGCGGGATCGAGGGGCTGGCCCCGGAGCTCCGTCGCCCCCTGCGAGCCCGCGGCAGCCTGTACCCCGACCGATACAACTACGGAGTTTATCCTCACGGGCACGCTCGTAGCCAGGGCGTGATCGGCGTAAGGCTGGGCTCCCCCATGGCTTTGCACTGGCATTGGTACCTGCACTCGGCGGCGCTAGGCCGCCTAGTCTCCATCCCACTAGCGCGCGGCGACCTGTACGTCATGTCCGCCATAAGCGCCGGGTCACAATGCCAGCAGACCTCCATTCCTACACTCCTGCACGCCACCGGCGGCCCCCAAATACGTCGCGTTCACAAGACCCGCGCCCAAGCCCTCTAGGAAAAGAAAAAGGAGCTCCGAGGGGCAGGCTGGGGCTGCTGCCGCGAGCTGGAAGGAGGACATCATCAGAGGGGCTCCGGGGCAGGGGGCGGGGGGGGGAGGGGGGGTGCCCCCTCCGCCCCCACCGCCCCTTTCGCCACCCCGGCAGCTTCCGCTACCTTCCCTTCCCACGACCACCCCCCCCGCCTTCCACAGACACCCCTGCGTTGTTTGTGCTGCTGACGCCTCCTTTTACCTCGCGAGCATGGGGCCGGGAGCTTGAATCCCCCAAAGACAAAGACTCTCACTATCACCCACTATCACCATCATCGTCACGCTAACGCGCTGGCTAACCGGCTGGCACGGGATGCGGACCGAAAAAAAGTTTTTTTTTGGCAAAAGAGGTTTTTTATTTTTTTAAAAAAAGTTGTTTTTCTTGTCAGCAGGAGCCTTGCCCCCCCCCCCCCCCCTACGTATCAAACAGGCCATAGAAAAAATGGCGCGGGTCACTTGGCTTGGGCTGTCCCAAAGTTATGTCCGGCTCGTCGCAGTCTGCCCAGTACTCGTTCAAGGCTAAAGAGTAAAGTTCGTTCAAGAAACGCCGTCCCTCGGGACAATAGGTCGCAAGGTCTCCCTCCCAGACGCTCACCTCGCTCTTGGAAAAATGGCCCAAGAGTTCGATCTCTCGGAACAGGCGCCTGTGCTCCTTGTCTTGCAAAAACTCCAGGAACGGAACGGAGTAGCGGCACCCCCGCGCGCCCTCGCCCTGCCGTGGGACGCCGGCGGGGGCGACAAATACCAAGTCTGCGCGACCCCCCCCCCCCTCCGCGTCGCGCTCGAGCTGGACCTGTTCTAAAACGTGCCCTCGCGCGGCGTACTGGACAAAGTCGGCTACGCGACGATTGAAGAACGCCCTCAAGGCCGCGCAGTTGCCCCTAGCAACTCCGTGCGCCAGCTCCCCACACGTGTGGTGTAGGTACGCCTGCAGAGCCGCCTCGTAGCCCTGCAGACAGCTGCGCAGAATGGGCGGGCCCCCGCGCGGCGCAGCTCCGGGGGGTTCGCCTATCCACGAACCCCAGAAATTCAGTCCTTTCTCGCAATACCCGTCTAGCGACTCCCACAGCTCTGGCTCACGTGTGCGGCGGGCCAGCTCTACCAGCGGTTGTAGTATTGCGGGTGCTGGTTCTCCCGCCCTGTACAAAACCTTCTTCCACCTCCGCGGCTCTGCCACGCTCTGGCACGTCACCACGCATAGGGTCTGGCCCTGCTGCCCCGGGACCAGCCTGGCGTGCCTCGGTAGGTACTTCTCCTCTCTGCCACTGCTGTTCGAAAAGAGCCGCAGCGTGGCCGCGCGCCTCATCGTGTCCCTGTTAAAGGCGGCACACAGCGCTTTACACCTGGCGCTTTCCAGACACTCCCTGCAACCTCCTGCAGAGTCATCCTGTAGCTCCAGCTCCTGCGCGTCTGCAAATACCCGGGGGCTGCATGCTTGTCCTCGCTGTCACAGTCCCGTGCCGAGTGGCTATGATCCACGTAAGCAGAGACAAGCTTGCTGCTGAAGAGGGGGGCAGGACCAAAGGCCCGCGCCCCCAGGAGCCCCAGAAAAGCTTTCCTTCGCGGCAGTAATATTCCAGGCCTTCCCACAAATATTTCTCCTCGGTCGCCTTGCTGACCTCGCAAAGTTCGCTCAGCAGGTCCGGCGTTTTTCCTCGGACACAGGGGACTAGCTTCCATTTATGCGAATCCGCGACCTGCTGGCAGGCTACCAGGCACGTCGGCTCGGAGCCCCTCCCTTGCTCCACGGCGTAGGCGCGTCTGGGCGCATAGTCTTCAAACCGCCCGCTTGTTTGGGAAGGCAGCCGCAGCACCACTCCATCCACGGCACTGGCTCGGAACACGGCACAGTGGGTAGTGCCACAGCGCCACCGCGCCAAACACGGCTGGCATATTTGCAAAGTCTCTGCTTGGATCTGCCAAGCCGAGTGCGCGAGCTGCGCCGGGCCCTTGGCCGGCGCAAGGCTCAGCTCGCGCACTCGGCAACTGCTGTCCGCCGAGCACTTGCCCCACCATACCGCCGACTCGTGCCCGTGCCTTAGGTACACACTCAGAAGTCCTACGTCAAACAAAGCCTTCGAGGCTGCCATTCTGTGTCTCTCGCCTCTCGCTCTCTCTCGTCCCCTCACTTGCCCTCTTTGTAATCTCATCACCGGGGGGGGGGGGGGAGGGCACCCGGCGCTCAAGTTGCTAGAGAGAGAGGGGGGGCACCCCCCCCCCTTTTGTCCTTATTTGCTTTGAAAAAGCAGGACAAGGGAACAGCTCTACCTTAAAAAAATGGAAAAGCCATCGATGCTTCCAAAGCAGGTTTTCCGCTGGGGGGGCTGGCAGCAGAACCACGAGCTCAGCTACCACCCGCCCGAGTCAGTCGTTGTTTTTTGGTTGCACAAAACAGGACAGCTAGTCACGGGCCAGGATGTCAAAACAAAGCAGCAAACCCAGACTATTAACCATTCTAGCCACATAGAGCGTTTGGTCATCATGACGGCCATCAGCAAGCACGACTGTAAAGAGGCAGAGATGGAAAGCCTGTGTGCCGCTGCGCGGGAAAAGAGCGGGCACAAAGGCAAGCCACTCGAAGTAGTCATCTTTTCTGCCAAAGAAAACGACGTACTGTACCAAGAAATTTACAGAGACAACAAACTCCTGCGAATCCTCATTCGCAGAGGTAGGGAAAGCGAAAACGTACAAGATCGGTAGTTAGCAGATCGCTAAATTCTGCGGTGCTTTGGTGTCTGCCTATATATATCAGACTTTGTTCAATAAAAAAAAATGTACACACGCAACCACGGGGGGGGAGGATGTGTGGGGCGTGTGTGAAAAGGGGGGGGGGGGGGGTTGCTCCCCTCCCCCTCATTGTCTCTCGCTTCCAGCCCCCCGCTGGCAGCGGAACAGAAAAGGAAAACAAGGGTCGGCAGCATGGAGACGTCATCCATACCCGAATACTGGCTCGAGATCGAGCTCGAGCCTCTGATGGAGCTCGAGCCCCTGGCGGAGCTCCCTCCGCTACTAATTCCAGCCTCCAGCGGGGAGGCTGGACCCCACCCCCCGCCTCTCACCACCGTCACTGCCACACGACGAAAGGAACATGTCTGCGGAGACTGCGACCGAGCCTTCGCGCTATCCCACGACCTTACCGTCCACCGCCGACGCATGCACACAGGCGAAAAACCTTTCCCCTGTCCACATTGCGCCAAGAGCTTCGCGGTTGCCAGCCAACGCGCACTGCACCTGCGAAGACACACGGGACAAAAGCCCTTTACTTGCCAGCATTGCCCGCTCACCTTTGCTGCTCCGGCTCAGTTGCGGACTCACGTCGAGCGCGTGCATCGGGCAGAAAAGTCTTGGGTTTGTGACTTCTGCGGCCAAGGCTTTTTTAATAAATACCTCCTCACCATGCACACCCGGCGGAAGCATACGCTCGTGAGGCCTTACGCCTGCGGAGACTGTGGCAAGCCTTATTACGCCAACCACCTTTTACAAAGACACCGCAGAAAAAAGCACCAGGCTTTCCACCCCCCCCCCCCCCGGCGTCGAAGCCTATTATAAAGTAATTCACGTTTTTTATTAAAAAACCTTTTTTTCTCAGTTCCTGGGCCATAGTTCGGCACCAAAAAAACATATATGACAGGCGACAGCAATCTGGACGGTAGCATCACAAGAATTGTCTCCGTGATCTAGAGGCACGTACGTCCCGGTGAGCTGAGACCAGTGGGGGTTCCCTGCTTTGTACAGGAGGAGAGGAGAAGCAAAGCAAGACAGAAAGAAATGGGGGGGGGGGGCGCCCCCCCTCCTTCGGGGGAGTTTGGCGACGAGAGAGACACACCCCCCCCCCCCCCCCCCCCCCAACCATGCCCAACCCCGACACAAAAACACACTGGATCAGCTTGGCCAGGCCTCTGTTTTTCTTTGTAGGCAAAGCACTATGCGGCGTGCACTGGTGACCGAGCCGACGGGACGTCAGAAAAGGCCCAAGCTGGGCGATAATGCGACTTACTTGCAGGAGCTCGCACGTGAAGACATCATCAAACCATACCTGAACGGGCTGCTACTAGACGACCACCAGGCGTGGCTGGCGGAGTTTGACTCGCAGGGCTTTTGCGTGATCGAGAACGCCATCTCGCCAACCGACGTCGCCTCGCTGCTCGAACTGTTGAATGCCGACTTGAGGCGCATCAACCCGCTGATCGACCCGCGCGACCCTGAGACCTGGACCAACAGCAACTGGCCGGGCATAAACTCAGTAGGTATTATCAAGGACAACAAGACAGGCATTCAACACTCTCGCTTTATGTGGGCGGCCCGGCAGCTGGTATGGCGCACCAACGTCTTCCAACGCGCCCTGGACGTACAGCCAGGGGAGCCCTGTCTCAGTAGCTTTGACACCTGCAGCGTTTTTCGTGATTTTACATACAATCCGGCGTACAAAACCAAGGACGCCTGGCCACACATGGACAAGGGCGCCACGCCCGCACCAGCGCTGAGCGGGCGTCGCTGCCTGCAGGGCATGCTCTGCCTGACCGACACTAGCTTTGAGACAGGAGGCTTCGCCGCGGTCGCGGGCTCCCAGCGATTGCACGCCAAGGTGCTCGAGCTCATGAAGCCGCGCCGCGGTGTCAACTACGTGCCCTACGGCAACAAAGCGCTCCAAGTCCAGCGGCAGGTTTTTGACCCCCAGAGGCTCGTCTGGTACATGCCACACGTGCGCGCGGGGTCTCTGCTCTTGTTTGATTCGGCGGTGACGCACACTAACATACCAGCACGCACTACCGCCCCCAAGCCCCCGGACCCGACCACCTCCCCCTGGCTGCGAGCGGCGGCGTTTGTCAACCTGGTCCCAACCTCGCTCTTGGGCCAGGCGGAGCTCGCCAAGGTACGCCGCGACCGTGAAGAGTTCGTGCGGCGGGGGGCCCAGACAAATCACTACGTGACCTACGACAGCGCTGGCAAGCCCATGGCTATTACGCAGCAGCTGGCTTACCCCCGCCACAAGTCCTTCCGACCCCTGCAGAGCTGTGCGCTCCCCGCCGAGACCATCCTGAGAGACTATGGAGCCTTGGTGCTCGGCACGGGGGGCATGCTGCCCCCCAAACCCCCCCTGCTATCCCCTCCAGCCCGCGCCAGCGGGCTGGGCTAAAACCGATCAAAACCTGTACTTTTATTAAAGAATACGTTTTTCTCTTTCTATGCTAAACTTCCGCAAAACATGAAAAAAAAGGAGAGGGAGGGGGGGGGAGAGGGGGGAGGCGGAGATAGGTGAGGAAGGAGGGGAAGGGGGGGGGGAGGAGAAAGACGGAAGGGGGGGGGGAAGGTAGGGAAAGGGGATAGAGCTTGCTTCTTTCTGTCTCCTTCCTTCCTGCAAAGTTAAGAGAGTCTTTTGCGCAAAATCCCCCCCCCCCCCTCCTCCCATATACACAAAAATGGCGGCGGCCGCCCAGGCACGGCGGGCGCCCCGCAGGGTCCTGCTGACGCGGGGGCTACCCAGGCCAGTCTCTCTGTTCGAGTCGGGCGGCGCCAGTTCCTACCCGTCTCTCTGTTGTTTCGCCGAGGGCAAGGCCCAGAACCACCAGTTCTTTTACAAGCTCATGTTACCTCCCGCCCCAGACGCGCAGGGGCGGCCCGGCTTGTCCGAGCGCCACCTGTTCGGCTCCTGTCCGGACCCCCGGACCTTTTACGAAGACATCTACCGCTGCGTCAACCCGATGGAGCGCAGCTTTTTCGTCATCATATAGGGGCAGTGTGCCCTCTACTTTGACTTGGAGTGGTACTCGCAAGGAGAAGCAGACCCTAGCCGGCGTCTGCGCGCGCTGCAGGGCGCCGTGCGCGCGGCCCTCGCCCAGTTCGGCCTAGCCTCGCCGGGCGCCGACGAAATGCACACCAACGACCTGGGCAGGCCCTGCGGGGCCGACTGGTACAAAAACTCGTTCCATGTCACTTTTCCCAACGTTGTCTTTGACAGCGTCCACGACGCGGGGGCTTTCGTCAAACACTGGCTCATGACCAGCCCGCTAGCGCGGGCTGGAGGGACATGTGGGGGCTCAGACGCTAGCGAGCTGAGTGACCTGGTCCTGGAGCTTCGTATTGACGCCAAGTTGCCTCTCTATAAACACAGCAAAAATACAGGGAGCATCATTGATCCGGCAGTGTACAGCAAGAACCGCTGTTGGCGGCTCCCCGGGTCGCAGAAAGTACCTGACCTCCTGCGCGCCGGTGCACAGCCACATCCTTTGCCTAGCTATGAGGATTGGTTGGTGCACTGCCCCAATCACTCTCGACGCGGACCGGCCACTGTCTATGTGCCCGGGGGGCATGCTGCCCCCCGAGCCACCCCTGCTCCTCCCTCCAGCCCGCGCCAGCGGGCTGGGCAGCGTGCTGTTCCGCCAGCCATCATTCACGAGCAGCAACAGCTTATTCTCAAGAAGCTTAGGCTGCTGCTGGTGGAGTGGGGCGACAGAACCTCCCAGCTGTCGGTCCAGCAGGACAGAAAGACGGCACGACTTCTTGCTTGAAGACCATTTACAAGAGACCGCGCAAACACCGGAGGACAGCGAGCAGCAAGACGCGCAGAGAGAAGCTGCCAGGATGGAGCAGGTGGAGCTACTCCAAAGCCTGCGCACTGCCAAGGACCAACGCCTGGAGGGCCGCACAACAACCGAGCAAAGACTGGTCGCAGCCTACAACGCACGGCGCCAACTGCCTGTGACAGAGTCTGACCCAGACAGTAAAAACCAAGAAGAAGAAGAGGACGTGCTCACACAAGAACAGATCGCGGCAGAAGCCAAGCGGCTGTCCAGCGGACTGTTGAACGAGGAGGAGCGCAGTCTCCGTTCCAATAACCCAGAGGTCGCACAGGAATTGCACGCTGACAAGAAAGCTCTGTTCGTTTTTGCGGCGGCGTTCCCCAACCTACGACCAGACTGGGACACGGTACGAGAGTGCGAACGGACAGACATTGCCCCCCGCTGCCGTCTGCTCAAGCTTTTACGAGAATTCAATCTACATGAGATATGCCAACAAGAGCACAAACCAGGCAGCTTCGTTGCTCTCTTCGATCAACATAAGGTCATCCTGCCCGTCGCGACTGCTATTGCTCGTCTTCTGCGAGCACTCACCCTCGACATACAGAGAGGGGCTCAGCCCGAGCCCCTCGGGCTGACAACGCTTGAACTATATCTGCCTGCAATCACGGGTTGCCTGCGTCGGATACTCGAGGCGCTGCCTCTGGTCGTAGCCAAATGAAAGCCCAGCAACTACGTCACGGGCTTGCTCCAAGCCTGGCCGCACAAGACCCTACCTGCCCAACACGCAATCAGCCAAAGTGCACAGGTTCTTCGAGCTATGTTGCCTTGCCAGCTAGTCCGCATGGTAAACCCGGGGCGTCGTGATGGGCAATTTAGGGACAGCGGCGAGACCTTCGCAAAATATGAACTAAAACCCGATCTGTTACAAGGCATAGATGCCTTTCGCATTGCAGAAGAATGCACACTGTCAGCTTATCCACCCACAGGTGATTACCAGTGATTAAACACCAACGCACAGTACAACAAATGTACTGTACCTTCGCTGCTGCCCTCCCCCCCACCCCTTACGCCTTTTTGCAGGAAGACAGCACGTCCCTGCCTTCTTTTTCTGTCATTAAAGAACTGTCCCCCTTTGACCTTAGAGCAGAGAGAGAGAGAAAGAGGGAAAGAGGACGGGAGGGTAAGAAGTCCCCTCCTTTTTTTGAGATGCAAAACGGGAATTCGCTAGATCTCCCGGTGCGACGAGAATCTACCGTGTTCCCCGGGCGTCCCCCCGGGAATTCGCCGCTTTTCCCGGTCGGCAGTCTTCCGCCGTCTTTTACGGAGGGGAGGCTTTGGAACACAAAAACGAAAAACCAAAGAATATATATATAACTGCTTTTTGGGAGGTGGGGGCGCAGAACCCACTGCCTTTTTTCCGTGCACTACTGCCCTTCTGTATCCCTGCCGCCAAACCCGAGCAAAAACTTTTCTCTTTTTTAACGTGAAGGCATGCGCTAGATTTCACCGGTATCCCCGGGCGTCCCCCGGGAATTCGCCGCTTTTCCCGGTCGGCAGTTTTCCGCCGTCTTTTACGGAGGGGAGGCTTTGGAACACAAAAACGAAAAACCAAAGAATATATATATATATAACTGCTTTTAGAGCTTCTGTTATGCGTGGAAAGTCTAGTTCGCGAGTAGCGAGCTGCAGCTGGGGGGGCATGCTTTGTTTAGGTTCAGGAGCACCAAGAGAGCTCCCAGATTGCTGGCTACGCACAAGCCCGCCGAAGACTTGGCCTGTGCGTAGCCAGATTTCCTGGAGAGTACTCTCGCAAAATAATTTGAGCAGCTGGCAGCGTTTGACAAAATTCGTGCGTTGACACTCGTTCGGCAATTCCCGGATCTTCTTGCAGGTTGGGGAACGTGTTCCTAAACAGGAGCAGAGCGTGTTCGTTGGGGGGCTCTTCGGTAATGACATGCTTATCCCGCGGGGGCACGCTTGCAAGACGGGCCTTTTGGACTAACTCGTATTCGTTTTTGCGGTGATTATTTCTGCTGAGCCAGACACCGCCTGACCCAGTTTGAGGCGGCGCCCCTTCTTTTGGCCAGCAATCTGGCAGTGGCTCCGTCTCGTCCGCCTGCGTTTTTTTGTCATCCTCTTCTTGCGCTTTTTGTTTTCGTTTTTTTGCGGGAGTTGAGCGCATGCGCTCGGGCCGGGGGATGCACGACTCCGCGCCCCAGCGAGAAAAGATGCTGCTGTCTAGACCCCCCGCGACGTGCATTTGCCAAGGGTAGCTCTGCTAGCCCCTGCAACATATAGGGGCACAGGAACTCGCACAGACGAGCAGCTCTGCGTGCCGCGACCCTGCCGATGTAGGACAGCTTCTCGGACGTCAGGAATTCTTTGAAGTACAGGTTAGCCGCACCGGGCATTATCACGTAGTTGTAGGGGTGGTCGACTCCCCCCCATCTTTTGGGAACGATGTGGTCAATGTGCCATTTGGGAGCGCCTGGCATGAAGTAAGGCGCCAGACGCGCCTGCTACTTATTTTTCAGAATCCAATACCGTGCCTGGAGTGTGCTGACTGGGCGCCGCGCGTTTGCCAGTGACATGGTCCCCAGGTAAATCGGGCGCAGCCCCTGCAGGTGCTTATTGTTTTTTTTCACTGCCAGGTGTTGGAGCTTAACGCACAGCGCTTGTTGTGTTTCCGCCAAGTCTGCGAGCCGGAAGTCCTCTTCGGTAGGCAGTGCGTCCATCTTTTTGAGTTCTGTGCCCTTTGCCCTGTGTGTGCGAGGGGGGGGGCGCCCCCCTCCTCCTGCTCCTCAGCCTCCCCTCCCCCTCCCCCCCACCTCCGAGGGGGAAGGGGGGAGCCAGTACCAGAGCTACTACTACTGCAAAAAGTTAAATGGTGTGTTTTGCCCTTGTCGGGCAGTCCAGATTGGAGCGGGGGCGAGGGGGTGTGGATGCTGTGTCAAGTTTGACTCTAAAGTTATCAATTTTGTTTGTATTAAAAACAGAAGGAAAAAAAGAGACTTTCCTCGACGCGAGCTGGTTTGCGGCGGGGAACTTTTGTACATGTACGTGCAAATGGAGATTCTCGGGGTGTGCTTGCCCTTGTCGGGGCGCCGGGTGTGGACCACCCCCTCCCGCCTGCCCCACCCTCTCAAAGGTGCGCTGCATCTTGCATACACCTCTTGACGGTAGTGGGCGCGCGAGGCACTAGTCGTGCGTGTCACATGGACAAAAAAGTCTGCGCTAGCTTTTTGCACAAAGCGCTGTTTTCGCTCTTCTCAAAAGGATTTTGACAAGAGTGCATAGTTTATTCATTAGCAATTACCAGTTCCGGCCCCCCGTACTCTAGCGTGCAAGCTTCTGCAATTTCAAATGCAGACTTGCCCTGCAGGGTGTCGGGCACGAGTTCATACAGTGAAAAGGTTATACCGCTTGCTTTGAATCGCCCATCAGAACGTGCCCGGTTTACCATGCGCAGTAGCTTGCAGGGAAGTAGGGTTTGCAGCAGGCGCGCACTGGCAGCGAGAGCATGCTGGGTCGGCAGAGTCCCCGGGGGGTCTGCCTTCAGCATGTTTGTGACATAAGCGCTGGGTGACCAGAGTATGTGCGGAAAAAGAAGAAAAATTTGGCGCAGTGCTTGTGTGATGCGTGGAAGGTCCAATTTGAGGGTAGCGAGCTGAAGCTGGGAGGCATGCTTGTTTAGGTTAAGCTGAAGGAACACCAAAAGAAGTCCCAGATTGCTGGCCACACACAAACTCGTCGAAGACTTGGCCTTTTTTTGCCAGATTTCCTGGAAAGTACTCTCGCGAAATAATTTTAGCAGCTGGCAGCGTTTGACAAAATTCGTGCGTTGACACTCGCTGACAATCCCCGGATCTGCTTGCAGATTGGGGAACGTGTTACTAAATAGGAGCAGAGCGTGTTCGTCGGGGGTCACTTCAGTAATTGCATGCTTATCCCGCGGGGCCATGCTTGCAGGACGGGCCTTGCGGCTTGCAGGTCGGGCTCGTTGGGCGGGGATTACCTCCGCTGAGCCAGACACCGCTTGAGCTAGCTTGCGGCGGCGCTTCTACTTTTGGGCCTTCGCTGGCAGTGACTCCGTCTCGCCATCCTGCGTTTTCTTGTCCTCCTCTTCTTGCACTTTTTGTTTTCGTTTTTTTGCGGGAGTTGAGCGCGTGCGCTCGGGCCGGGGGATGCACGACTCCGCGTCCCAGCGGGAAAAGATGCTGCTGTCTAGACCCCCCGCGACGGGCATTTGCCAGGGCAGCTCTGCTAGTCCCTGTAACATGTAGGGGCGCAGGAACTCGCACAGGCGTGCAGCCCCTCGTGCCGCGACGCTGCCGATGTAGGCCAGCTTCTCGGACGTCAGGAATTCTTTGAAACACAGGTTAGCCGAACCGGGCATTATCACGTAATTGTAGGGGTGGTCGACTCCCCCCATCTTTTGGGAACGATGTGGTCAATGTGCCACTTGGGGGCGCCCGGCATGAAGTAAGGAGCCAGACGCGCCTGCTACTTATTTTTTAGGACCCAGTACCGTGCCTGGAGTGTGCTGACTGAGCGCCGCGCGTTTGCTAGTGACATGGTCCCCAAGTACACAGGGCGCAGCCCCTGCAGGTGCTTATTGTTCTTTTTCACTGCCAGTTTTTGGAGCTTGACGCACAGCGCCTGTTGTGTTTCCGCCGAGTCTGCGAGCCGGAAGTCCTCTTCGGTAGGCAGTACGTCCATCCTTCTGAGCTTTTCTGCGCTCTTTGCCCTTGTGTGTGTGCGGGGTGTGGGGAGGCGCCCCCCCCCCCCTCTCCCTCCTCCCGTTTCTCAGCTCCCCCGCCCCCCTCCCGCTCCTCAGCTCCCTCCCCCTTTCACCCCCGAGGTGGAGAGGGGGGGGAGCCAGGACCAGAGCTACTACTGCTACTAAAAAAAAGTTAAATGGTCTTTTTTGTCCTTGTCGGGTAGTCCTGATTGGAGCGGGGGCGAGGGGGGATGTGGTGATGCCGTGTCAAGTTTGACTCTAAAGTTATCAATTTTGTTTGTATTAAAAACAGGAAGAAAAAAAAAGAGACTTCTTCTTCCTAGACGACGCGAGCTGGTTTTGCGTTGGGGAACTCTTGTACATATACGTGCAAAATGGAGATTCTCGGGGTGTGTTTGCCGTTGTCGAATGTTTTAGATGAAACTCGTTACTACTACTACTATCAGCATTAGCAAATCCGAGCGTTGTGAAATACTCTCCATTCCATTTCAATTTATACCTAGGGAAGAGACTTTGCAAAGCCCCCTGCAGCTTTTGTTGCATTAATCTAACTATATATATATTCAAACCTTTCCACCCCCCCCCCCCCGGGGGGGGGGCGCCGCCCTCCCCTCTCCCCCCTCTCCCTCTGCCCCAGCGCGAGGTCTAGCCTCAAAAAGAAATTAAACAAGAAAGAATGTTTGCGCAAGCAATGGAGCCGAGACCCGGGCGGCCAAGAGACGGCGCCTGGATAAAATGTCACAGCCGGACTCGTGCGTGCCTGGAGGAGGAGGAGGAGGAGGAGGAGGAGTAGGAGTCGGCGACAGACTCTGCACCTCGGTGGCAGCTCGTGTACTGGCAGGCGACGCTACTGTGTATGCTCGGCTCGGTGCGGATACGTACTGGTCGGTGCTTGACATGGTCGTGGCAGTGCACCGCTGCCCCGACGGCCCGCAGCCGTGGCCCGGCGTGAGCTCGACAGAATTTTGGCGAGTGGAGCAAGCAGCCGCGGCAGGCCACTTGGCGGTCCGCGTGGTAGCCACGCTGCTGCCGCTCGTCGTGACACAGATCTGCAGGGACTATCTTGCGCCCGCGCCCGTGGACGACATTGACGCGAAGGCGTGGCTTGCACTAGCCCTGGAGGGACGGCGGAAACTCTACAAACTCACGGGCATGCCAGCTATGGCGCCACGGCCTCTTTTCCGCTACGAACTGAGCGACGACGAGAAAGAATTGTGGGGCGACGAGTGTGCTCTGAAGCGGAGCCTAGACAACGCTCTGACGCTGCCCTACCGTTCTCCCGTGCTCAAAAACATGGTAGCGCCAGGGACGTGGCAGAGCTTGCGGGCACAGCACGAGCAGAGAGTGCCAGCATTTGCAAGAACAGGCGGCCGTCCACAACCAACGGCTGGCTCGATTCCGTAAGGCCGTCGAGTCGCTAGTACGCCGCGAGCTCTGAGCGCTCCCGAAGCGTTCGGCGGATCATTGCGAGAAAAGTTGTTTTTTAATTAGAAAAAAAAAGCCGAACGTGTTTTTCTGGCCCTTGGCCTGGTAGTTTTTGTCCCCTCGATTAAAAGACAAAAAAAAAATACAATAAAACCCAAGAGGGAAAAAAAAGACTTTTCCCTGGCGCAGGGAAAAGTTTCTACGCTAAGATGGTCGATGTGCTTGGGGGAGTTTTTTGCTTACCTTCCAGCCCCTCGCGACGCGCGCGGGCTGCACGGAGTTTGAGAGCGCGCCGATCGCGTTGAGCGCGCAGCTCCTTGAGTTTGCGGAGGACTTGGATGTGTTGGCGGATCTTGTGCATGAACATGGTTTCGGCGAGGAATCCCGCCAGCTTGCTGGAGCAGACCTCTTCGACGAGCCGGGGCTCGGCGCGGGGGCGCCTCGTGGCCACCTGGCGGTGGCGGAAGCTTTCGGGAGGGAGTTCCTGGCGGAGGTACGCGTCATCGGTGAGGGGGGCTTCGTCGTCATCGGAGTCACGCCGCCGCCGCGGCCGGCCGCGCCGACCGCGGTAGATCTGGCGGAGCATGGGGCTGGGCATAAAAAGAATTTCTCGTCTGACGTAATTGAAGTCAAGCCAGGGTTTGGCTTGAAGCATGCCATAGAATATCAGCGTGGCTCGCTGATCAAGCTCGTCTACGTGCGAGAGAAATTCGTGTTGGACGATGCGGTGGAAGGCTTGGCACACGCGCGCAAGCAGGGCGGCCTGTCGGTAGTAACGGCGCGGGGCGCGACCTCCCCAGACAACGCCCTGCTAGGCCCGGCACCTAACAGTGCGAGCGCGATCTGGCGCAGCAGGGGTGCGCACAGGATGCGTTCCAAGGTAACGGGCGGCCTTTCGCTGATTCTGCGGAGCTGGGCCAACTGGCGCTCGAGATCTTCTCGTGCCAGCCGGCGCCTTTTTGAAGGGGGGGCAGGCTGCCCGCCTGCAGCCTGTGCTAGTGAGCTGGGCAGTTCTCCTGGTGTGGTCCGGCAGGGCATGTGCGCGCTTTGATTTTTTTTTGTCTTTTATGTGTGTGTGCTACCCCTGGCGTTAGCGCTCGGTTTTTCTTTTTGTGCTTCATATCTTGCCAAACAAGTCTCCTTGCCGGGAAAAGTGCATCTAGGCGAGAGGGAGAGAGAGGGGGGGCACCCCGCCCCCCTCCGCGCTTCTCCACCCACCCAACCAACTCCCCCTCCTTTTTTTCGCCTCGTTCCGAGTAAAAATGAACATACAAGTTCAGTGCGGCGCTTGTACGGGGGCCTGCATCGTCAGTCCGACAGAGCTGAGAGTGTGCCCACAATGCCGCGAACCCCGGCTCTACCTGTGCACGCGCAAGAGGTGCTTGGCGGAGTATGCTTCGAGTGCGGCATCGACACGAGACCACACATGTGTCTCTCCAAGTGCCTGAATGGCTGTATCATCACCGGCGAAGGCGGCGCCGGCGCTAGTAACTCGCGAGCGCCGCGCGGCCTTCGTCGGGCCTCCGGCCAGCCCGCGCCGGCTAGCAAAGGCAAGGCCGCGGCGCGGGCTAGCAAAGGCAAGGCCGCGGCGCGGGCTAGCAAAGGCAAGGCCGCTGCGCCGGCTAGCAAAGGCAAGGCCGCTGCGCTGGCTGACAGGGGCTTGCTGTCGTGGATACGACAGCAGGCCCCAGCCAGCACTGGCGCAGCGGCCCCGCCCAAAGAAAAAGAAAAATAAAAATACGAATGTATTGGGGTCTCGACAGGGATTCGCGCCCGCTGTTACTTTCCCGGTCTACACTTTATAACCCACACAAGGCTTCGCGCCGGCCTTATCTCGCGTGCGCCACAGGCCCGCGGCCTTGACCGGTATGCGCACACACACACACACACAAACACACCCTACTCTTGTTTAGATAGAGCACGTCAACGACAACCGTGCGCTTCCGAGACCAGGTCTTAAAGAAAAATACACTTTCTCGGCGTTTCCGCCCCTGCTAAGACAAAGCCCGGAACTAAATCGCTGCATATGTGGCCTCGCCGGTTTCTGGAGCATCTTTCTTTGGGGGAGACACGGAGAAGGGGGGCAGACGCGGAGAAGGGGGGCAGACGCGGAGAATGGGGGGGGGGGGGGGGGAGAGAGAGAGAGAGCGCGCGCGAGAAGTCAAGAAAGAGAAAGCTGCGAAATTAAATGACCGCTTGTTTCATTATGCAAGCCATGGAGTCTCCTGGCCAGCTGCTTCCGGTCAAGAGCGTTAAAGCGGACTTAAACATTCGCAGCTTTCTGGAAGCGCAAACACATTTCAACGCAGTCCTTGTCCAGCAATGCCAGACAATGATCGTGTCGTTTAACATACTTGAACAACAGATGGCACAGCGTCTGCGGCGGCTGGAATTGCGCTTCGCAGACATAGAAATGCTGCTAGCCCCGCATGAAAGCCTTCCCGCTGCGAGCTCTGAGTGCTCCGAGTGAAAGGCGAATAGCGGAAAGTTTTGTTTTTTAATTTTAAAAAAAGCAGTGGTACTGTCTACCTCCCAGCGCGCTAGTGTCCAGCGGCAGCGGGCTGGGGAAGCCAGTCGGTTGATTGGTTTTTGAGCGACAGGAGCGCTAGGGCAGTGAGGGCCATCTTGCTGCTAAGGCTCAAGCAGCAGTAGCCAATTTCAGCGTACGGGTGAGGACTAAAGCTCTGAGCCGAGCTCTCGCTGCTCAGAAAAGGCGGAGACTTCAGACAGGCAACACAGACGGCCTCCCAGAAACCAAAGCTGGCAAAGAAAACAGACTCTAGCCCAATGGCAAGACTGATGATAAGCTTGACCCTGCCGGGGTCGGCTTCGGCGGGGATTTCGAGGCTAGCCACGACCCCCCTGGCGGCAATCCACAGGGGCAGGAACGACAGAACGAACAGTAGCCACGAAAGGGCCCAGCACGCCAGTGTCAGGGGCCGCAGCGCCAACCCCTGTGGAGTGTTGGGCTTGGCCTTTGCTTCGCTTGTGTCTTCCTTTCGCATATGAGTTGTCCGGAGAGATTCGAATACATCAGTCGATGAGGGCCTGCCCCTTGCTGGTGGTTTGGCAGAGAGTAGCCCGGTTAACTCAGGCCCTTTTTCAGTCTCTCCCTGCAGGTCTGGTGTAGATCCGCTGGGAGAGGACCGTTCTGGCAGGCATACGGGTCCTGCAACCCAATAGCGCCAGGCGAGCAAGGGGGCAAGTCCCCCGACCCAGATCATGAGGTTGCAGAGTACAAACGAGACTGCTAACGCCGCCACCGAGCGCTCTCCCGCCAGCAGCTGCAGCTGTAACAGCATCAAGGGTGCAGTGATTGAGTATTCTAGCCAGCGGGCTGCCTGGGGATACCAGCGGAGCGCCGAGTTACAACGGCTGTCCGAGAGGCAGCACTGCCCTAAAAAAAGGCCACATTGGACCAAGTGACCTACTGCAGTGAGGGAATGGAAGGCCACCGACAGACCCCATAGCGAAACGCCGGGACCGATACTTGTGAGCTCTAGCCAGCCGGCCGCCCGGGTCTGCGCGGCGTTGCCGAGCCCCTCCTCGCGCGGGAGGCCAACTCTTAAGGTCACGATGGAGGTCTGAGCCTTCAGGTCCTTGGCAAAGTCTAGTGGGCCTGCCACCTGGACGATGGCAAGCACCAAGTGGGCCGCAAAAGCAAAGATATTGAGTCCAAGGACAACAAGCGACGAGCAAGGCCCGGCTGAACTTCCCACTGCTGTTGTTGTGCCAGCACCAGTATTGTTGCGTCGTTTTCGACGCAATTGCATTGTGTGTTATATATACACGGGTTTTAAAGCAAGATGCACTCCCCAACTCCGCTGGAGCGGAGTTGGCAGAGGGGCTGAGGCGGGGGAAGGGGACAGGGGGGGGGGGGGAGGGAGAGAGGAGAGAGAGAGAGAGAAAGGGGAGGGGGGTGCCGGCATATGTGGTGGCCCCCCCCCCCCAGCGCTGGCATAAAAACTCGTGCAAGAAAGGAAGATGGAGCTGGATCAATATAGGCGTGAGATGAAGGAAAGAGAGGCGCTCCTAAACAAAATGGCAGCTGAGCAAGGCGCGATCGACGACTATGAAAAAGAGTGGCAGACCGAACAGATGTGCAGACATGAAAGTACAGCAGCTTTACGCGAGTGGGAAGAGGGCCAGCTTGAACAATGGGGAGGACATGCTGCCGGGGGGCATGCCGCCCCCCGAACGCCTGTCCAAAACTGTCCTGCCCCAACGCTACCTGCCAGAAACCTTCCTGCTCCCTTGCCAGCCCAGCCGGGGCGTGCTGCAACCCCGGCTGGGCTGGCCGCCCAGCAAGGGCCTCAAGTCCGCGCCAGCGCTGTGGAGCTGAAGCTGGAGTTTGAACGAGCCATGACAGACTTTACAGTGCATGGTCGTGAGGCGGCGGCGACGGAGCGCCTGAATCTGGCGGGCATATCCTGGGACATGGCGGCGCGATGGGCGGTACAAGGCGGGCAAGTGACTGCGGAGGAATTTCGCGAGAACCTGTTGCTAGAGGGAACCAGGTGGGACCTGGAGAAAGAGAGATGGGTATGGGGAAACGGCCGGTAACGCCAAGCCGAAGCTCTCGCCTAGTCTCCCCCCCCCCTTCCTCGTCCCCCACCCCCCCCCTCCCCTCCCCTTATCTTTTCTTTGCTCCCTCCTCCCCTTTTTTCTCTCTCGTCCCTCTTCCCTGCCCGGCCCCGCAAAGTCGGGGCCGGGCAGGGTTAGTAAAGAAATCACAAAATTAAAAGAAATTAAAAAAGATAAAACCCTATTGACTGTTCTTTGTATACGAACAAGGGGAAAAAAGATGGCACTGCAGAGGCAAGCTTCCGGCCCAGCAAGGTCCAGCCAGGGCCCTGCCTGGCCCCCCTTGAAAGAAGAGAAGGTGCCAGCTGGTTGGGATGGACCGGCGGCCCTTGCTACTAGTAGGCCGGTAATGCAAGGTACATGCCCAGAGCTGTGCAACGATTTGGTGCTGAAGGGCTGAAGCATGCAGCAGTTAGGAGGTTTGGAGCCTACAGAGCAGAGCCGAGACTTCTACACCAAGCTGGCGAGCTTGGTGCGGCAGCATGATCGGGGTCCTGGCTCTGGCTGGTGACGGAGTCTGATTTGTGTGTGAGCCACCCAGAGCTGTTTCACCATGGCTTTTTGCAAACTCTGCGGCGCGAGCTAAATAAATTGGTGGCTCCGTCCCTGGCGTCGTGGGTGTGGCTGGTGTTAGAGCAGGGCTCGCTCAGCGGGCAGTGGAGCTTAGAGCAGCTGGCCGACACAGTGGTGTACGTGCCGCCGGGCACGCGCCCGGCAGCACGGTCCTGGGAAAAGGGGCACACGCTCGGCTGTAACGGCCGGGATTATTATTTTGAGTGTTTTCTGCAGCTAAGCGGAGAGCACCCGTATGAGCTAAGCGCCGTTAGCTGGTGGGATTTGTGTGCGGGACTAGCCCGGAGCTTGCAGCAGCCGAACGCGCTGGTGGGGTCGTGGGCCAGCGCGCGGGGGCAGGTTCTGTCTTCAGCAAACAAGAAAAAAGCAGAGGCACTGTTGGTCAAGGAAAGAAGCCCCTCGTGCCCCCCCCGCACGGGGGCGCAGGACATGGAGGAAGAGATGGAGGAGGAGATCCTTCTGCTCGAGAAGCGCGTGCTAGAGGAATGTGCCTACGTGTTGGCTAAGCCCCACGCCTTTGTGTGTGACGCGGGGCCGCGGGTGACTAGCGAAAGGCTGTATCGGCCGCTGGTGCTAGGCAGTGCCCCCCCCGCGGTGGCGGCCTGGCCCTGGGAACGTTCCCCGCCGTTAGCCTCGGTGCTCCAGACCGAGCCGGGGTCGGCCCTCGCCACAGGTGTGGCCGGAGCCCGCAGCCTTTACATCCAAGCCTTGCACAAATATCTAAAGAAGCACCCGGAGTGTTTAGCGCTTGCCAACACTTTAGACACTTTGGCCAAGAGCGTCGTGCAAGCCCCGCAAGGGCCGCCCCGGCCCCCGCTAGGGCCGGGGGCGCTGTGGCTGGCGTCCGAAAACACTTTTATTCGCAGAGCTCCCCGTTGCCCTCGCGAGGCTTCGATTTACCTGCGCGTGGCCTGGCGCATCACGGCGAGTCAGGCGCCGCTACACAGCGTGCCCCTTTCGTTCGCGGGCCCCTGGCACCGGGGCGGGCTAGAGCACGCGGCCCTGCTGCCGTGGCTGGCCTGTCACGAGGTGCTACACTACGTGCGCTGCGCAGCCTGGATAACAGAGTCTGAGCAGCCTGCCACGACTCTGGTCGTTTCGGCGCCCGCGCTGCGCCGCGGCAGGCTGTATGTAGATCCTTACTTTGCGTTGTGCCGTGGAGTCAGGCGCTATCTAAGAACGGAGCGGGCCTTGTACGCCGGCATGTGTAGAGAGGAGGAGGCTGACGAGGGGGAGGAGGAGGATCTATCACGGGACACACTGAGGGAGACTTATTACAACCAGAAAAACCGCTGTATGGTAGAGGATGAGGTGCAACGAACCAACTCAGACCCCAGCTGCCTGGCGGTGCGTGACTGGGTCTTTTGCTTGTTGCTACCCTGGGCGGAAAGCGAGAGCGATGCTTGGCTGCGGCGGAACATCCCCCCAGCCAAGACAGGCGCCCTGCCCTATACGTACTGCCCTGGAGGCGCGGGCGTGTCACACGAGCAGATCCAGCGATGGGCCCTGCCCCAGACTCCGAGCTCGACGTCAAAGCTGAGCGTACGCCTGGAGGTGGGTGATTACTGCAGTGCGGCCTACGAGGGCCCGCGAACTTCTGACGCCTCGGGCACTACCAAGTGTGTGGCACCCTACTTCCCGCGCGCGCAACCCTTGCCGGTAGGCGGAGACAGGGACCCGCAATGGCCGCGTACCTGGGAATGTATGTCGCCCGATTGGGAGGGCAAACGCTCCTTGTACGCGGCACGGGCCGCCCCCTTGCAGGCTGGATACTGCTACACGTGGCAG
>WBZZ01001705.1:57500-70000 GCA_019918135.1 Paulinella micropora
GCAACAATAACATCTCTGGGTGTATGTCAACGATTATTCTTCTCTGACTTCCCTAAATCCACGTTAAATCCACTATTTTGATGAGAATAATCGTTGACTGCCTATGTCGACATCGTGAGTACTGTATTTGCCTGGATATATGCAGCTGAGTCTCCTTGGCTACAAACCAGAAGCTGGCATCATCAGCGTCTTTGCCATCTTGCCTTTCTCCTTGAAACTTAAACCCTAGCACTTTATTCAACAAGCTCCAAATTTCTGTGTATTGTGGTATGGGAGGGGTAATAGTATGAGGTCGCATTCGTATTTTTGTCGGTGCAGGTTCTCCTCATGCCATGTATGGGGTGTGAGGGGTATGGGAAGAGTATGAGGTCGCAAAGTCGCATTCATATGTTGCATAAATTGTACTAAGGAGGGGTACTACTTAGATATATGTGTTGGATAAATTGTTCGGGACAGAAACCCTAGCACTTTATTCAACAAGCTCCCAATTTCTTGCTACTGGCAATTCGAAAAAAAGCTGGTGTGGACAAAAAAAAACAAACCTCACCAGTTTTTATTCGATGCGGCCCCAGAAACCCTAGCACTTTATTCAACAAGATTCCAATTTCTGTGTATTGGGGTATGGGAGGGGTATGGGAGGGGTAATATGAGGTCGCATTCGTATTTTTGTTTGCAGATTATCTTCATGCCATGTCAGCCAAGAAGCTGCGTCGTGCCCGCAGGGAAGCCAAGGAGCGCGTCGCCGGACGCCTGCATGGAGGCAGGGAGGAACGGGGCCGACATCAGCCGTACACGCGATTATCGGTTTTGATTGGTCGGGCTATGGGAGAGCATGGTGGCGTGACAATTGCTGAGGCGTTCGAGCTGGTGATGAGATGGAAAGAGAAGCACCCTTCCGTGTCCAAGACTGCTGCGATTAAGTTATGGGACATCCTAGGAGTGTTGATTTGCCCGGACGGAATTAATTGGCCTAATCTCCAGACACTGATATATGATATTCGGGAAGTTGCAGGAACCGGGGGGTTCGAAAAATTAGAAGTTTGCAGGAACCAGTGTCGGGAAGGGTTGTATTGGAGGCACAGAAGCGGCTTGGAAGCGTGTCAAACATGTCGACGCCCCAGGACTGACGCGCTCAGCTTTTATCACAGGAAGTAATCTCTATCTCCCGCCATACCACATTATATCCTCTATCACTTTAGCATTCCTGGCTGGCTCATGCTTGCATTAGCGCATACTCAGGGATGTACAACTTGTTGTTGTTACGGCAAGGTTAAGGAAGATAAGATTTTGTCACATTCTTGGCTTCTCTACCCAAGGATATACAAGTTGTGGCAGCTGGCCAAGCAACACTGACATCCCTGTACATGTGTATGTGTCCACGCGCCATATCCGTTAATGATTTTAGCATTCGTGGCTGGCTCGAGGGACTACGCGCTCATCCAGCCAGACGTGCGCTCCTGGTGGATGCAAAAGAGCGCGACTACAAGAAAGCTGAGGCAATGCGGGTCCCTGGTTATGTGTCCATTCGAGATCGGCCGTTGGAGAGTATTGGAGACGCCATCGACAGCCCTAGATATGAGGATTATTTGAAGAATTTGCCTCTAGAGGTAAAGGTAGTGACTTAGTCTGTGATTAAATATATGCCCCGCGTTCTGCAATAAGCTACCCCTCATACCTCGCCTCGCTACCCCTCTCATACCCCGCCTGTCATACCCCTCTCATACCCCTGTACCATACCCCTGTCTCTCATACCCCGCCTCTCATACCCCTGTCACATACCCCTGTCCCATGCCGCTTGTCTCATACCCCTGTCCCATACCCAGCCTCTCATACCGCTGTCCCATACCCCTGTCTCATACCCCTGTCCCATACCCCTGTCCCATACCCCTGTCCCATACCCCTGTCCCATACCCCTGTCCCATACCCCTGTCTCATACCCCGCCTCTCTACGTATATACCTGTCCCATACCCCGTTTCTCATACCCCTGTTCCATACCTCTGTCTCATACCCCGCCTCTCGACGTATACCCCTGTCCCATACCCCGTTTCTCATACCCCTGTCCCATACCCCTGTCTCATACCCCTGTTCCATACCCCGCCTCTCATACCCCTGTCCCATACCCCGCCTCTCATACCCCTGTCCCATACCCCTGTCTCATACCCCTGTCCCATACCCCGTTTCTCATACCCCTGTCCCATACCCCTGTCTCATACCCCGCCTCTCATACGCATACCCCTGTCCCATACCCCATTTCTCATACCCCTGTCTCATACCCCTGTCCCATACCCCGCCTCTCATACCCCTGTCCCATACCCCTGTCTCATACCCCTGTTCCATACCCCTGTCTCATACCCCGCCTCTCTACGTATACCCCTGTCCCATACCCCCTTTCTCATACCCCTGTCCCATACCCCTGCATACCCCGCCTCTCATACCCCTGTCCCATATGATGTCGATAAAGATGTATGTATGTATGTATGTAGCGAAAGACACTAATAGTATAGCTAGCTGCAAGTGTCGAACCGGGACCTGTCATTGATGATGTATGTATGATACCCGGGTATGATACCCCTGTCTCATACCCGGGTATGATACCCCTGTCATACCCCACCTCTCTCTCTCGCTCTCAAAAAGTTACAAGTATTAATAGTAAAAGTTTTTTTTACTTTTTACTTTTTTTCAAATATTCATATTCCCATTGAAAATTGTATGTAGGATGTGAAAAACTGGCTGCCAATTTGTTGGTCATGGGATGCGTCCCCGATACAGAAGGGTAAGCGTGCTCAAAAAAAATCACAAACACTAACTACTGGTAGAGTAATGGACTTTGAACAACAACATAGAAATAGAAAATGGAACACTGAAATTTTTGATATTTTGCCGTACGGTGAAAAGCCAAGTAATTCGTGGCCATGGTGCGAAGCGACTTTCACTGAACTTGTAGAACAGAAAGTGCACATTTACTCTATATGTGCCGACACGCCAGCCATGTGTGACATTATGTGTCATATCGGCCCCAAAAGTGTACGAGGCTGCCCTTACAGCTGGTGCAGAGGAAAGCAAATAGATGGAGATAAGAAACGTGTTAGTTGGCTCGTTGACGAACCCCCGTGTAGGAGAAAAACAACAGATGAGTATGAGCTGTTTGGCGCTGCAGCTGACGCGCGTGGGGAAGAAATAAACGGATTTACAGGGAGAAGTCCACTGCTTTTGTTGGAACGCTCCTGTTTACGAAGATGTGATGCAGATTTCGTGCATAGCATTGGGTTATGGTATTGTTTTGCGTTATATGTTGCCCTTGTTCAAAGGAATAAGAAGTATATCAATTCAACCTTTTAATGAATGTAAAAATAAACCCAGAACACCAGCAGAGAAAAGAAACGAAGAAGAGAGACAGGAAAAATATGAGATAGATAAAGCAATCAAATGAAGATACAAGGCTAAAAATAATCTGTTAAAGATAAAACAAGAACATTGGAAGGCAATGGATGAGAGGTGGTTAAGGTTTTGTGCAGAATCTGGTTATTCAACAACTGCTGTGCCTTTTGGTGATCCCAAGTCGGAGAGCACCAAAAGTCGCATGACTATGCACGAGTGCATAAAGTACGCAGTTAACTGCTACAGCGATGCGAAAGATATAGGTATCATACCCCTCTCATACCCCTCCCATACCCCTCTCATACCCCTCATTTTCTTTGATGGTTTGCAGGCGGATTAACAGGTGGAGCTTATGACACATGGGCAGCGTTGTGTGAGCTTTTTGGTGCTATGGATCCTGACAGTAAGTTTGGTAGTGAAGGCTCCATAATCATAACAGGTCAGTAGGTAGAGGATTTGAAGGTGAAGGAAAGAGATGTACGCAGGCTAGTACTAGCTAACTTACCTCCAACTGATCATGCCTATGTTTTCCATGCAGTTGAGCATATCATTGCAACTATGAAAGAGATAGGTAGCCTACGCAATATATGGACTATGCCTGGCGAACGCACTATGGGAGGACAGGTGCGGCAGATACATAGCAAATCTAATCCTACCGCTGATCTAGCTGCAGTCGTATCTCAAAACGCGAACTCAAGAGCACAAGCAGGGTTTGTACAGCTTGGTAACGACTTTCTAGATAGGATGGAAAGTGTTCCAAATCTTTCCAAAACTGTAGAAAAAATTAAAGAATTATGATATTAATATAATTATAATTTAATATTAATATTAAATTAATCGAAGATATAGATAGGTATAATTTAAATATCATACCCCTCCCATATCCCTCATCATTGTTATTGTATTATAATGTTATTTACACAAGCACTGTTTTAATAGAATACTTACCACTCATTATTATTATTATTATTATTATTATTATTATTAATTTATTATTATTATTATTATTATTATTATTATTATTATTATTATTACAATATTATTATTATATAAAGTTATTATTATTATTATTATTTTCACAAACACTCTAGTAATAAAATACTTACCACTCGTAGAAGCTGAGTATGAAGCAGAAGAGATGGAACTGAAGTGCTATCAAATATGTATATTAACAAAAGCGGTACACAACTTATTATTAAAATTATCATTGTCATTATCTCAGTTTATCATTATTAATGTATTACAACTTCATATATATCATCTTATGAGTATTCAATTCTATCTAAGTCTCTCTCCTAGGCTCTCTCTCTCTCTCTCTTTCTCTCAGGCTCTCTCTCTCTCTGTCTTTCAAGATGCAGCTTGGTAACGACTTTCTAGGTAGAATGGAAAGTGTTCCAAATCTTTCCAAAACTGTAAAAATGATTGAAGATATAGGTATTAATATCATAGAATCTCATACCCCTCCTTCTAACCCTTCCCATATCCCTCATCATTATTATTATATTGTATTATTATTTACGCAAGCACTGTTTTACTGAATAGAATACTTGTCACTCATTATCATTATCATTATTGTAATTATCATTATTATTATTATTATTATTATTATTATTATTATTATTATTATTATTATTATTATTATTATTATTATTATTATTATTATTATTATTATTATTATTATTATTATTATTATTATTATTATTATTATGGACACCGTGATAGCCCAGTGGTCAAGTTCTACCATCTGGGCCCTGTCGCCAGTTCGATTCCCGTCGGTGCCACCAGTATTTTCATTGAACATACCGGTCTATTTCTGGACCAGTATTTTCATTGAACATACCGGCCCGTCTGGAAGTGTTGGAACTGCCCTTGCGGGGGTGTCATTAGAGCTTATCGTCAATTCTTCGTACTCCCCTCACGGGTGAGACGATGGAGGCGCATGTGCAGAAATGCATCAGCCATTGACAGAGAAGCACTATTATTATTATTATTATTATTATTATGGACACCGTGATAGCCCAGTGGTCAAGTTCTACCATCTGGGCCCTGTCGCCAGTTCGATTCCCGTCGGTGCCACCAGTATTTTCATTGAACATACCGGTCCGTCTGGAAGTGTTGGAACTGCCCGTGCGGGGGTGTCATTAGAGCTTATCGTCAATTCTTCGTACTCCCCTCACGGGTGAGACGATGGAGGCGCATGTGCAGATTTGCATCAGCCATTGACAGAGAAGCACGCACTATTATTATTATTATTATTATTATTATTATTATTATTATTATTATTATTATTATTATTAAGTGGCACCGCGATAGCCCAGTCGTTAAGGTCTATCATCTGGGACCTGTCGCCAGTTCGATTCCCGTCTGTGCCAGTATTTTCAAAGGATATTTTCTTTGAAAGTATTGGTCTGTCTGGAAGGCTTGGAGCTGCCTTGCGGGTGTGTCAGTAGAGCCTATCGTCAAATCTTCGTACTCCCCTCGCGGGTGAGACGATGGAGGCACATGTGCAGAAATGCATTCGCCATTGACTGAGAAGCACTATTATTATTAATATTATTATTAATATTATTATTAATATTATTATTATTTTTTACACAAACACTATAGTAATAAAATACTTACCACTCGTAGAAGCTGAGTATGAAGCAGAAGAGATCAGCAATGATCAGTCACCTGGAAATGGAGTGGTATCAAAGATGTATTAATATAAAAGCGGGAACCAACTTATTATTAAAATAATCATCATCATTATCTCAGTTTATTATGTCATTATTGATACCCCTGTCCCATACCCCTGTCTCATATCCCTGTCTCATATCACTGTCCCATACCTGTCTCATACCCGAGGTATGATATACCCCTGTCTCATACCCGGGGTATGATACCCCTGTGCCAAACGATACCCCCCCCCCCCATAGTCAGGTATGATACCCCTATTTCATACCCCTGTCCAATACATCGGGGGGGGGGGGGGTTAGTGGGGGGAGGGGGGGGGGGGGTATCATACTCCAGGGGTATGGGGGGGGGGGTATGATGGGTATGAGGGGGTATGAGGGGGGTATGCATAACCCAGGGTATCATACCCGGGTATCATACCCGGGTATCGTTTGGCTGTGATAGACAGATAGATAGATAGATACGTATGGATGTATATATGCACGCATGTATCTATAGAGGACTTACTTATGATCATGTCGTTGTGCACGGGCCACACGCTCTGAACTATACAGTTCAACAATTGGTTCAGAAACGTCATGTGCTCAGACGTCTTGGTGACTTCCGGGCACTCTACCAAACGCAATGCGCCAGGGGGACATTGGCGCTGGAACGGCTGCACGTTCGGTAGCCCGTAGCGATCGTGATTGTATGCGTCCACGTTGCCCAAAGGCATGATGTCCTCCGCCCAAGCCGTATCGGGGTCCCGTTGAGGGTACATACGTTGCAGTTGTGCAAATGTAATTTCGTCGCCAAGACCCCAGCTAGTGACACCAGGACAATGATGGCAACCTCTCTCTCTCTCTCTCTCTCTCTCTCCCTCCCTCTCAATCTCTCTCTCTCTCTCTCTCTCTCTTTCTCAGAACAGCTAAGGTAAACCTTCAAACGGCAAGGTATACCCTGAAAATCCAAGGTATAACTTATCAAAAGGCAAGGTATTCCTTAAACAGCCAAGGCATACCTTGCAAAGTCGCCTCTTTCTCTCTCTCTCTCTCTCTCTCAGGGTAGCAAAGTTGGGCTCTCCGTGCCAAGTGCACAGCCTGAGGGAAGAAAAGACTGTACCTCCGAGACGACGCAATGTCACAAAAAGGTTTCTTTGTGCGCAAATCCTCAAGCACTGCCTTGGATGCTTCGAGCGTTCTCCCTGCCCATCACCAACATCATCTCCCTCACTCACCCCCCCCCCCCCTCTCTCTCTATCTATCTCTCGTTGTACATACTTGCGTGCTCTTGGCCATTTTGCATTACGCGCGACCCCTTCGCGTCCTCATGTACACACCATAATGAGTCCCGGTACTTTTGGTACTCTTGCATACTTGCTTCTAATGCTGCTGGGTCACTCAGGCTCATGTTCAGCTGAGTACCCAAGGACTCTAGCTTGACGTAATGTGCTTTCCGATCACCCTGGTTTTTGTTGCCGTAGTAGACATCGCGGATGTACAGTACCTTGGCATCCGGCGGAGGTGCAAGCTGCTTCGGATGCTGCAACCGGTGCAAGGCTTCGGCTTCGACTTCCCCCTCTTCATCCTTCCGGTCCTCCACTTCGTATGCCCACCCTGCCTGGAGACGCGCTACCAAGACCTCATTGCGGAGTGTCTCTGTCCACACACAAACATCATTTTTTGTGTGTTTTCTTGTATTATTACTATTATTATTATTATTATTATTATTATTATTATTATTGTCATTATTATTATTATTACTATTATTTTCCCTTTTGTTTCTCCCACATACCTAATTCCTTTTCGCGTTGCTTCAACTCCTCGCGGGACTTTGCTGCCTCTGCTTTTTGGGCTTTCAGGAGTTGCTCATACCTGTCCAGATGCTGAATAGTGAACTCTTGGATCCAATTGCGCGGGCAGCTCGCGCGCCAATACACTTGACGCAAAGCCTCTTGGCGGCACTCAAACTCAAGGTTCTTTCCTTTCTGAGCCTTTTTAGTATCCTGGTCCGCTCTTTTCCAGGGAGGTCGTGAAAAACGAAACGTCTCCGCCATACCAGTTCTGCGTAGGTGTGGGTCCATTCCCAAGGCAATTTTCCTTTCCGGATGTACCTGTCTATCATCATCTCTTTGATGGCCAAGCTATTTTCTATTTCCTTCTTCTCCTCTTCCTCGATCGGCAGGAAATTGGCCTGGAGATCTTTCTGCCACGCAGCATCCGAACAAATAGACATGCAAGGACTTAGCCTTTCAATGTTTACCTGTACCTTTAAATAGTCAAGGTAGGCCTGAAATAGTGAAGGTACACCTTGAAGTAGTCAAGGTATACCTTGCAATAGTCAAGGTATACCTTGAAGTAGTCAGGGTATACCTTGAAATAGTCAAGGTATACCTTGAAATATCAAGGTATACCTTGATATTCCTTGGTATGCCTTGAAATATCAAGGTGACGTACATAGAAAGATAGACAGATAGATAGATAGATAGATAGATAGATAGATAGATAGATAGATAGATAGACAGGTAGATAGATAGATAGATATGTTTAATCTATGGGCGTGGCTTAGCTTGAAAAGCCATTGCCTCCTATACTACCCCCGACAAGAACTTTCAGCACCGGCCAAGCTGCACACCAACCACTGTCTCGCTGTGGTTGGTGTCTGTGCCCAGTTCAAGCCGAAAGGTAGCCGAGCCCTTTTGAACTATACGGGACAACACTAGAACACTCCCCAGGAGCGTGTGCCTTAAGGAGATGATGCCACAAACAAGCCGAGGTTTCAGGAGTTCACGCTCGTTGTGAGTTACCTTCTACAACCCCGACTTCATCAACCCTTTGCATCACGCCCCGACTTCATCAGCCATGGTCAGGAGTTGGTTGCCTGTTTAGTCCTTGCGCTGCGCGCGATTAACGGCGGACACAAAATCGTCATTATAGGGGGTTTGGTTTTAGGCCGGAGCACTGCGCAGCTGGCCCTCTGCATCCCCCCCCCGGATAGATAGATAGATAGATAGATAGATAGATAGATAGATAGATAGATAGATAGATAGAAACGTACATTGCAGACAGAATTCAGGTGCTGGCACGCGGTAACTGCTGCCTGCACCCATGGCTGGACCCTGGCCTTGACTTTGTCAGGGATCACGTCAATATCTAAATCCCCCACCAAATCCTCATCCGGCATCCAGCCTGGCGTTTCCGCGGGGTCCCTCCACATTTCGTCCATAGGCATGAAAGGGCTTTCCAAATCCCAATGCGTTGCTAATTCCTTGACCTTGGTGGCGCGTTCCTCCCACCCCTCCTCGTACGCGTCCTCCTCCCCCCCCCCCCCCTTGTCCTCCTCCCCCCCCTCGTCCTCCTCCTCTACCTCCTCCTCCTCCTCTACCTCCTCCTCCTCCTCTACCTCCCCTCCCCCCTTGTCCTGCTCCTCCATCTCCTGATTCTCCTGTTCCTTTCGCGTAGAAGAAGAAGAAGAAGAAGAAGATGAAGAAGAAGAAGAAGAAGAAGAAGGAGAAGAAGGAGAAGAAGGAGAAGAAGGAGAAGGAGAAGGAGAAGGAGGAGGAGGAGGAGGAGAAGAAGAAGAAGAAGAAGAAGAAGGAGGAGGAGGAGGAGAAAGAGGAGGAGGAGCAGGAGGAGTAGGAGAAAGAGGAGGAGGAGCAGGATCCGGAGACACCGGACCACGACCAGTGACATCAAATTTGACATCCATCCGACCGCGATCGGCGCCGGCGCGAATTGACGAGGTTGGAATCGTTGGTCTCGGGGGGCATGGCTCAGCACACGTTTGCAACCTACATATCCATTTTGCAACCTATGCAAATTATTTGCAAACGTGTGCTGAGCCAACGAGCTGCAGTGAACGAACGCAAATATGCATACGTTACAAGGTGCTGTTGGCCATGCAACGGTTGTCGAGCGACCAAAATTGACGGGGTTGGCAAGGGTTGGCAAGGTATGCTGTGCTTTTGGCAAGGTTTGGCAAGGTTTCGAAGCAAATCGTACCTGCAGAAGGAGGGTTGGCAAGGTTTCCCTCTCGAGTTGATGGGGTCCTCAGCAAAAATCAAATCAAACCAGAAACGGAAAACTAATTGGCAACGCAATTGTTCAGGCTGACCAGAATTCTGCAAGGGCCGGGGGAATTATTAATGAGAACTGTTAGTTCTTCACTAGTACTTGAGGGAATAATTTTACACTTGGATATTATTATGTTATGTTATGGATATATGTTCTTGTAAATTTGTATGTATACACACACACACACACACTTCTCCCTTCTCTCCTCCATTCCTTCCTGTCTGGCTTCTTGCGCTCCTATTTTCTTCTGTCACTCACCTTTCCTCTTTCTCCTTTTCGTTCTCCTCCATCCAACCTTGCTTTCTTTTTGTTGTTGCTGTTTCCTTCTTGTAGATTAGATAGATATTATACTACATTAGAGTAGAAAGATGTCAGATAAAATTAGACTAGTATATTAGATCAGATTAGAGTAGATTACAATTCAGATTATCTACATTCAGATGACATAATTCAGAACAGATGAGATCACATAAAGATTAGATGAGATGCATTCAGATCAGATTGGATTACATCAGATCAGGCTAGATGTATATACATACACACACAATGTCATATATATATAATACATATATATATATATATCACACAATTTATATGTACCTCTCTCTCTCTCTCTCACACACACATACGCACAAGTACATATGTATTGTTCATACCAAAGTCAAGGTATGCCTTAAAAAGGTAAGGTATACCTTAAGTAAATGGTAGTGCATACCTTAAAATCTCTGTCTCTCTCTCTCTCTCTCTCTCTCTCTCTCTCTAGGATCTCTCTCTCTCTCTCTCTCGCGCGCGCAGCCCGGATGTCCCTGGTACTTGCCACACGCACGGCAAGGCAACAAGGATCCTCCATATGCCAGTGCAGTAAATGCGGTGGGAGCCGCCGCATCTCAAATTCCATGATGTGAGTGCCTACAACCTCTTAATACTTCCTCAGTGACTGCTACAATTATCTGTTGTAATTGGAACTCCCACGTCTGACTTCTGTGTTGCCAGGAGAAAACACACCAAGAAGTACGGTATTCCCCCGCTGACTGGTCGCGCAGGAAACAAAGGGAAACGCACAGGAAATAAAAGGAAACGTCACAACAGTAAGCGACAAAGGTTACAGGTAAGCGACAAAGGCATAAACAAAGCAAATGATTACGGAGGAGAAGAAAAGGTACAAGTAGCAGAGGAACAGGAACAGTTCCTCTGCTACTTGTACCTTATCTTCTTCTCCGTAATTATTGCTTTGTTCATGCCTTTGTCGAGGAGAGCGAGGGATTGCAATAAGAGCAAGGAAAACCAGGAGAGCAACGTGAGGGAGACCAAGACGTGGAAGCGCTGGAAGAACGTGAGGGAGACCAAGACCTGGATGGGCCAGACGCTCACGAGGAAGGCGAAGCTGCAGGGATAGAAGAGGAACAGGACGAGGAACAAGGCGAGGAAGAAGACGAGGAACAAGTCGAGGAAGAAGACGATAGCAGTCCCGAGACGAGTGGTCAGGACAGCATGCCAGAATCCTCGGGCTCCGATCCCGAAGATGAAGCACAGCACGGACGCGGAAAACGGGCCGGGACGTTAGCTGCTGTGGACACTATCCTCAGTGAACCCTTTGTTGCAGGGGCGGGCCCACAGGTGGACCAGCTTACGGTGGCTCATATTGCAATTTGTTTGTTACACTTGATGCATGTCCATCGAGTGTCGTACAAGGCGATGGACGCCATAATGACTTTGCTGACAGAGCTAGTAACACCCCACGAACAAGCCGCCACCTGGAAGCGACTGCATGGCTTGGTAATGACCTCGCGGCCAGAGGTGGTCACGTACATACGGTCCGTGTTGTTATGTATGCAAGCAAGACAAAGTGTGTTGTTATGTATGCAAGCATCCGAAGAAATGGACATGCAAGGACTTAGCCTTTCAATGTTTACCTTACATATCCAAGGTATGCCTTGCAATAGTAAGGGTATACCTTGAAATAGCCAAGTTATACCTTGAACTAGTCAGGGTATACCATGAAATATATTAAGGTATGCCTTGATATTCCAAGGTATACCTTGAAATATCAAGGTGACGTACATAGAAAGATAGAAAGATAGATAGACAGATAGATAGATATATAGGTAGATAGATAGATAGATAGATAGATAGATAGATAGATAGATGGATAGATGGATAGATAGATAGATAGATAGATAGATACATAAATAGATAGATAGATAGATAGATGGATAGATAGATAGATAGATAGGTAGATGAGATATCGACTAATGTCAGAAAAAAGGAGCTTCTGATTTCGTCAACCAAGGAAGTCTGTGGGTAAAGTATTAACCCGATGCCCAGCTAAGCCGTGATGTTTGCACGGAAGGGACTGATACAGGCGATACCAAAGCTCCCTAGTACCAGGCGGG
>WBZZ01001705.1:80000-97500 GCA_019918135.1 Paulinella micropora
TTGCTTGCATACATAGGACACATACATACATATGTGCATACATACACACACACATACATGCATACATGCATACACACAATACATGCATACATGCATACACACAATACATGCATACAAATAGACATACACGCATAATATAACATAATATAATTATAGCATAACATGTATAATTCGCAATCTCGGCTGCTCAGCTGCAGGTGGGTCAGAACCACCAACCGTGCATGAACATTGTAATACATACATGCATACATACATACATCCATGACATGTTTTCCCTTGCCTGATTTATTTATTCATTATTTTTTGCAAGTTAATTCCAGATATCGATGTTGGCGGTCGCCTTGCTTTCTCGACTCGTGCTGTGCTCGCACATCTTGGCGGCGCACGGGACCACCTCCAGCTGTACCAGCAGGTCGCATCAGAACTGCAACCATTACATACATGAGAAGTCCTTGCTGGTAAATTCTATAATCGATGACTTTCGATCGCGAACGCTTCGAGCTCAGCCTATTCTTCTGTCCAAATCCTGTGTACGTAGTGGCTCATTATAAGCTATTATCAGGATCTTTGAAATAAGCTACTGCGCAAATAAAAACGACCAGAAACTACTGAGGACGGAGAGCTTGAAGTCTTGCTAATTACTATTGCTCTAAGGAACGAGGAGAAAGAGGAAGAAGAGGACCAGGATGAGAAGGAAAAAGAAATAGAAGAACAAAAACAAGAACAAAATCAAAGAAGAAGAAGAAGGAGAGGAGGAGAACGAAGAAGAAGAAGAAGAAGAAGAAGAAGAACAAGAAGAACAAGAAGAAAAAGAAGAAGAAAAACAGGAGGAGGAGCAGGAGGAGAAAGAAGAACAAGAAGAACAAGATGAACAAGGAGGACGAAGAAGAGGAAGAAGAGGAAGAAGAGGAGGACGAAGAAGAAGATGATGATGATGATAATTAAGAAGAAGATGAAGAAGATGATGAAGATGAAGAAGAAAAAGATGAAGAAAGGAGGAGGAGGAGAAAGAAGGAGGAGGAGGAGAAAGAAGAAGAAGGAGGAGGAGAAAGAAGAAGAACAATGAGAAAGAGGAGGACGAAGAGGAAGAAGAAGAAGAAGCAAGAAGTAGCAAGAAAGAAGAAGAAAGAAGAAGAAGAAAGAAGCAGACGAAGAAGAAGAAGAAGAAGAAGAACAAGGAAAAGAAGAAGAAGAAGAAAGAAGAAGGAGGATGAAGAAAAAGGAGATGAAGAAGAAAGAGGAAGAAGAAGAGGAGGAGGAAGAAGAACAAGAAGAACAAGAAGAGTAATGAGAAGAAGAAGAGAAGGATCCGGAGGAGGATGAGGAGGAGGAGGAAGAAGAAGAAGAGGAAAAGGAGAAGAAAGAAGAAGAATAAGAAAATAAACACAGGAGCAGGAATTTCAGGAGGAATAAGAAGAGGAATAAGAGGAAGAATAATAATAGGAGAAGAAGAGGAACAGAAACAGGAAGAAGGAGGAGGAGGAGGAGGAGAAGAAGAAGAAAATACGTACATGCCATATGTACATGGACATGCAGATCCTCTCATACAGACAAATATATACCTAGCATGCATTAATGCAGGACATGCATACCAAATATACATATAGACAGACAAAATTGTCGAAGAGTACTTTAAGACTATATGCTGCGCTTGCGGACACATTTCAACCCTGTAGCGAACATCACTAGTCAGGCGGAGAGTTACAGCACTGTGTTGGCTTTGTTGTCAGCCCACGCAGCTTGCAAAGTCGCTTGATGGCTCGCGCGTTGGAAAGCATCTTAAGCTTCAAGAGCTTTGTAGTAAAAAAATCAAACATGCATAGAAGAAATCAATTAAAGATATATATAATACTATCTGTCATATATTTAACTATTTTTTATGTATGTATGTATGTATGTATGTGTTTGTTTGTTCGCTTCTAATAAATCATAGTCAGCAGCACTGTTTGGAGCCCACCCACCCGCAACCGCTGGCAAAGTCGCCAGAAGTCGACAGCTCCTGGTCTCAGAGACTCTCTCTATATCTATCTATCTATCTATCTATATCTTTATAATTATATATATATATATATAATATCTTTTTATGTCTCTATCTATCTCTCTCACACACACTGAGTCTCTCTCTCTCTCTCTCTTTCTCTCTCTCTCTCTCTCTCTCTCTCTCTCTCTCTCTCTCTCTCTCTCTCTCTCTCTCTCTCTCTCTCTCTCTGCTCGACTTTATTCTTTCAGGCGAGTCACTATTATAAAGTACATTCAGCCTGATATCAAGGCATACTTTTGTTTTTAGCATATTCTGCTCACTATTACTTTTGCAGTGATTAATTTGAAGTTCATCAAAGGCTATATAATGAGTCATGCATGTGGAACGGGTGTTGGACTCACTAATGCTCCATGTAAAGATACCCCATAGCCCCAGATAACCCCCAGACTGGTTTGAAGCTTTGAGGTCGGCATCAAGCTGCCTAAGGCTCTCTTTCTCACCCCTGATGATCCCTGCTGCTCACACTGTCCTGGCCAAAGCCTAACAACTTATTTATTTATTTATTTATTTATTTATTTATTTATTTATTTATTTGTTTGTTTGTTTATTTATAGATATAATTTGTTGATTTATTCAACTATTTATTGAAATTTATTTCTTCAAATTTATAGAAGTACGCGCACAGAAATAATATTATACATACATACATAGAGACATACTATATTATATTACTAATGCATTGATTGCGATTTTTCATTCATTTTCTCTTCTGCAGGTTTTCCCTTTTCCGCTCCTTCTACGCGGCGGACGGCACGCAGGCTGGCAGCCAGGCCAGTCCAAGTTCATCCATCTTCATGACATCCATCTTCCCCGCCCCGACCCGCGTTGTGGTCATAAACCTCGAACGTGAGTCACAAGTAAGTAAGTATGTAGTACCTTACGTATGTATGTATTGCATAGTCATGCTATGTATGTATTGCATGTATGTTGATAATACTATGTAAGTAGGTATGTACGTATGACATTTTATGTATGCGTGTATGTATGTATATATGTATGCATGTATCACAGCGCTTGGCCGACTTCCGGCGGCTCGCGCGCCAACTCGGCCTGTTAGACCTGGTATGTATGAAATGTATATTATGCATGTCATTTATGTCATGTTATGTATGCATGTATGCATGTATGTATGTATAGCTACTGATACAACCAGGAGTGGACGGGGCTCAGCTGGGAGAGGCAGGTTTGCGTCGCTACGCGGCAGAAAAGCTCGGCATTACCGCAGAGCTGGATTTCAAGCTAAACGAGAGATGGTTCGGCAAGCCGGCCGGTATGTTTGGCTGCTCCTTCTCGCATATGACCGCCCTGCAGGACTTTCTAGCCAGGTATGTATGTATGTACTTACGTATGTATGCATGTGTGAATGTATGTATGTATGTATGTCTGTATGTATGAATGTATGTATGTATGTATTAGCAAGGATGAGTTCTTGTTGCTGCTGGAGGATGACATCTCTCCCGGCCGCGGTATTATATATGTATATGTATATGCATATGCATATGTACATGTATATGTATATGTATGTGTGTACGTGTATATGTATAAGGTATATTATAGGTATATGAATAGGTATGTGTATAATATGTAGATATATATATTATATATATATATATATATGTAGGCGTGCAGGATGCTACCCACGCGCTGCAGCAGGTCAGGCAGCTGCAGCTGGAGCAAACGCGGGCCATGGACGTGCTCTGGCTGAGTTTCGTTGACGTGCTGTCGGCGCAGCTACTGGGGCCCGGCCGGTTGAAGACTGCACGCTGCCTCGAGCGACACGGGCTCGACTGCAAAATCTATGGCACCGCCGCCATCATGTACTCGCGGCACGCAGCTGCTTGGCTACTGGCCGCAGCGCGCACGGACCCTTCGCGGCCCATCGATTGCATCGTTTCAGAGGCTTTGAGCATGTCGTCCCTGCGGACTCGGCTAGCGCTGCCCAGTGTGTTCGTGCAAGACCGCTTGAAGTATAACAGCTCCATACGTGACACCACCGTGGTGGTCGAAGACACACTGGCAAAGGGGCCTTGGGGCGTGACCACGGCGGAGTATACGCAACTTCTAGACTACATCCACAAGTCTGTGAACGGTGGAAAGGATGAGGATGCGCCGCTGCAGCACTTGGGGACTATCTTTGCGCAGTTGCTGCAAAAGCAGCCCAAGGAGCTTTCCACGCTTCTGCAACACATGCGGGGGCTCGAGCTGAGGCCTGGGCAGCAGACATCAGTGCTGGAATATGCAGGAATCGCACTCAGACAAGCCCATTCGAATGCCCACAGCTGTGCCAGTCATGTTGAAATATCTGACCCGTGCGATGGCTTGCTGGAGGTTGTGCCTGTGGACGGACCTGTCAAAACGCAATCGTATGTTAATCAATGTAAGCGCATGGAAACTGTAGAGTGGGCGCCTCCAAGTCCCGAACCACAATTCAAAACGCGGTCACGTGCCATTGATGGTAGACTCGTGGAAGTGGCGGACTGGAGTGTGGAAGCTGCGGAATGGCAGCCTGCTGCATCACCAAGAGAGGTGCCAGAAGAGCCACCGAGGTGGGGCTTCACGCAAGATATGCACAGTGCAGCCTTTACCATTGCGCTACAGGAAGCGATGGAAAGCAATGGGAAAACACTGGAGGAAGCCGCTGCCGACGTTGACGCCTGCTTCTCGCCCCAGTTCTTTGCCCGCTTCCTTGTCCCGGACCAGGCACTCGAGCTTGCTGGTCCTGAGTCAGAGTCCGCCGCAGACACGACAGCCGTTTGTGAGTGCCCAGGTGCAGCATCGGCCTCTGCCGCGGCGTCCAGCAGTGCGCCTTCTTCTCATTGTGAGACACCTCTCCCATTTTCGTCGTGCTCTTTCTCTCCCTGGCCTGGGCGGCGAGCGGCGGTCTTGCTGCCTGCCGCGGCGACCGCGCTGCAACAGTCAGTCCAGACCTGGCGCGCCGCCCACCTCCGCACCCAGTGTCGGGTGGAGATCATGAACCTGGTGCGACGGGCAGACCGCAAGGAGCACATGCAGGGCTTGATGGAGCGCCTGGGGCTCCTGCAAGCGCGAGTGGTCACCGCGTATGATGGAAAGTCCTTAGGCAAAGGTGGCCTCCGGGCTGTAAGCAGGGATCTCAAGATTATGTCCGAGCTGGACTTGGAAAGCCAGACGAGGACAACAATGTATGCCATGGAGGAAACAGCCTTGTTGTTTTCTGTGATGAACATTCTTACGGGCTTTCTGCAAAGTAAACAAACCACCGCTCTGGTTCTGGAGGACGATCTCTCTCTTTACCAAAATGATTCGCATGGACACCGCGAGGTGTTCAAGCTCCTGAGCCAGCTGTCCCACAGCCCGCGCTATGACGTAATTTGGCTTGAGCACTCACTCGTGATGGCAGCCCAGCTTCAAGGTGATGAACGCATCAAAACCCTGCAAGCACAGGGTGCGGACTTTGCCGTCTCTGGCACAGGTGCTATGCTCTTTTCAAGATTGGGAGCGGAGAAGTTTTTACAACTGGCGCGCCTGAATGCCTCCCTTCCTTACAACCACATCTTGAATATGTTGGTATTAAAACACGGGACAGTCGCTCTTTTGGCAGATCCACCACTCTTCGAACAAATGCATCGACGCTTCGGCACCGACAAGAATCCCAGCATTGACAAGGCTTGGTTGCTCTCTGCCATGGCGGCGCGCCATCGCCAATTTCAAACGCACACACATTGGGTGCCGGCTGTCCGAGGCCTGTCGTATGCCCGCGATGCGCTGCAGTTGTACTTGGAGCAAGTCAGGCAGCGGTCCGACTTACATACATACATGTACATGTAGCATACATACATACATACATAGGCCTGGCGAGGAGCTGGACCTGGACGTGCTCGGCCAAGAGGTTCCTCAGCTCTTAGCAGCCTACCCGGCCCTTGCATGCGACTCCGACCTTATGCAACTCACCAGCAAGTCTGAGTTTCCAAACCTGAAGTCTGTGGCAACTTGTGATTATGCCGCGGATGCAGTCTTCGTCATCTCGCCCCGCAACGCCATGGGACCCTTATGGCTGCCCCTGATGTCGCTCGTAGCACCTAGCTTGGAAGTAATTGAAGCTTATGAAACAGCCCGGACCAGCAATCTTTTCTACACTGCAGAGGGCGCAATGCCCGAGCTGATGTTTCAAGGAGACAGTGCCGAACTGCGAGCCCGGATTCTGTCTCACCGCCGTGCACTGCAGCGTTTCCTGGCTACAAATTACACAACGTTGTTGGTCCTTGAGCACGAGCTGGATTTGATAGCACCACTGCATCAACTGAGCAACCACTGCCGCAGCCTCCCGCCCCAAGCGGAATGGAGCAGCCTAGCAGGAGATATCAACTCCGCAAGGCACAGCATGCAGATGAACGGCAGCGCTAGCGTTTGGAAGTTCACGTGCACCCAAAGCGCTCACGCCTACTTCATCACTCGCTCAGGCGCAGCAAAAGCTCTAAGTCACACTTTGCCCATTTTTGGATCGATGAACACTATGCTCTCGCAGATGAGCTACAGAGGAGGAATCGATGGCTACGTTGCTTTCCCTCCTTTTTTCCGCTTTTCTAAGGCTAGTTCGATGCCTTGCGAGCTATTGTCCGATACTGCAACTGGAAATTTTCCCGGCGCGGAGGAACTGCCAATCAAAATTTTGTCTTCACTCAAATATTCGTCTGTAGACACGTACTTCCATTTTAGGGCTCTGGCTGCGGAAAGCCACCAGCCACTCACTCTCATGCAAAGCGAAGCTTGGAGGATAAAGCAGGCCAGTTTAGTAACGTTTGGTCCCTCTGCCGTCCGCAGTGAGGCCCAGCAGTTGCAGCAGCACCACTGCAAGGTACGTACGTATGTAATAGTTGTATGTATGTATGTATGTATGCATGTATGCATCTATGTATGTATTTTCTTTTGTATGTATGCATCTGTGCCTCTATGTTATGTAACTATGTGTGTATGCATGTATGTATGTAGGTCGTAGGCGGAGTCGCTGGGCCTGCTTCAGCCGTTGGTGACATTGAAGAAATGTTAGGGACAAAATTCTACCAGCAGATGTCTGAGCTTGGCCTTGACAAGGTGGTGATATATGGCCTTCGCCATGGGGATAACGATGCTTTTCACACTCACAGATTCATGCATGCAGCTTTTTTCAGTGCGATAGTGGCAATGCTGCAGCATGCTCCCCGTCCAATCTCGGTGTGCCATTTCGCTCCGACAGACGGCCCTGGCATGACTGAATTGCTCACCCGCGCCCTAATCGTGGCGTCCCCGCAGTTCATGGTCTTTCAGCAAGACCCCGCGCTGTTGTTATTGCCTGCGTCTGCCTCCAACGTGTACATCTTGCATGGCGATGTGCCCCTCCACTTGCAAGCTTTACAGCCCATGGGCAGGGTGCTGCGCTGGCTGGTGTGGGGACCCTCAGCCTCCCCGCCCGTGGTCATACAGACATAAACGCGCACACACACACAAACACACACACACGCACACAGGTTGATTCACGCGAGTTCGTGCTACGCATGCCCTGGCAGCCTGACCTAGGTATGTATGCACGTATGTATGTATCTATGTATGAATTAGTATATATGTATGTATACATGTATGTATGTATATATATATATATGTATATATATATAGTATAAACAATATATGTGTGTGTATCTATGTATCTATGTATGTGTGTATGCATGTGTAAAGACGAGTGCTGGGTCCCCGTGCCCACTGCACCCACTCCTCAACACAAGTTTTTCTCCTTCTGCCCTCGCGAGATGGTCATAACCATGCCGTGGGCCACTTTCCTTTTGCCTCGTGAGATCAGGTCTATCTATCTATCTATCTATCCATCTATCTATCTATCTATCTATCTATCCATCCATCCATCCATCTAGGCAGCGTCAGCTGGAGCTCCAAAACGAGCTAGCAAATTTAAAGCAGAACGAGAAATCTGAATCTGGGGCTGCATTTCCAGTCATTTTCCTTGGAAGCGTCTGGCGTGAAAACATCGACAAGTTCCTGGGTTTTCTTCAGGGTTGCGCGCAAGAGGGCATATCTGTTACTCGATATGGCCAAGAGCAGACCCTCGACGTGCTCAATCTCGATCATGCAAACAAGCTGAAGTATCTATCTATCTATCTATCTATCTATCTATCTATCTATCTATCTGTAATGGAGGTGGGAGCTCGTTCTGCAAGGGGCGCTTATGGAACGAGCCCTGGCCCCGCCTGGTACTAGGGAGCTTTGGTATCGCCTGTATCAGTCCCTTCCGTGCAAACATCACGGCTTAGCTGGGCATCGGGTTAATACTTTACCCACAGACCTCCTTGGTTGACGAAATCAGAAGCTCCTTTTTTCTGACATTAGTCGATATCTCATCAGTTGATCTCATCACTTACTCCACGAAGTGAACCAAGGCCACTTGAGGTGTCACTGACCCTCCCTTGGGCTTGATGTTTTGAAATGGGTGCCATCTGTCGACAGACAGAGAATTAGGGGATGGTGTGGGTGTGCTGGGCCCGTGGTGGGGTGCCTTATGTGTGCCTAGCCATACGCCTATGAGTCACATGCCGAAATAGCGACGGGAAGCACAATCCTGTTCCCTCAGGGTGCCCTTTCTCGCTTGTTGAGCCCGGAATAAAACCCACAGTGCTCTGTCGGTTTATACTAGACTGTCGAACAGTCTCGAAACTCCATCTGCTTACTGGGCCCTCTGTAATGGAGGTGGGAGCTCGTTCTGCAAGGGGCGCTTATGGAACGAGCCCTGGCCCCGCCTGGTACTAGGGAGCTTTGGTATCGCCTGTATCAGTCCCTTCCGTGCAAACATCACGGCTTAGCTGGGCATCGGGTCAATACTTTATTCACAGACTTCCTTGGTTGACGAAATCAGAAGCTCCTTTTTTCTGACATTAGTCGATATCTCACCTATCTACTATCTATCTACCTATCTATCTATCTAGTACCTACCTACCTATCTATCTATCTATCTATCTATCCATCTATCTATCTATCTATCTATCCCGTTTGGCTATGCGATGTCCTAGACTAAACATATCTATCTATCTACCTAGTACCTATCTATCTATCTATCTGTCTGTCTGTCTATCTATCTTCGGATATGCAGCGCTGATAGACCAAACATATCTTTCTATCTATCTATCTATTATCTAGGCCTTTCCTGCAGAACGGGACTTTTATGGACTTGGGCGCACTGGACTTGGAAGAGAACGTGCGCGTCAGAAATGTGCTCAAACAGTCGCCATTTGGTGTTGCACTGCAAGGAGATACTCACCTTGGATCTGGGGGTCTGGATTGCTACATTGCAGACCGTGTGTTGAATGTCATCGGCGCAGGCTTGCAGCCTGTGTCCAACAACCCCTGCGCCAAGGTATACATACATACATACATGCAAGCATATAACCTACAAACATGCAAACATCCATTTCCCTGCAGTCCTTGCGTGCTTGCTCGATGCTCTCTGCTTTGATTCGTTCTGTTCCTTCTGTTATGCATTCCCATCTGAAGCAAGAGCTGCGCCATAGATTTAATTATTAGATAGATGAATAGATAGATAGATAGGACCATTGGATACGTAGATGAATATATACATAGGCTCACAGATTCATAGATTCTTGGGTTCGAATTTGACAGATAGTTTATTAGGCACATAGATCAATATCTTTTTGCTTGGGTCCAGGTGCTGCTCAACTACAGCCAGGCCGTGCACGTAGCTGAACGTTCACAGGACATCTGTCGAGCTGGCCTGCGGGCTTCAACCGCCCAGGTATATATGTATGTATTTTTTTAAGGGGTGTGCCAAAAGTTCGGGTATTCTTTTTAAGTGGTTTTTGAACGAAGAATACATGCATATAATAATATCCGGGTTTCTTCTTCCTGAAGGATGCTTTGGGTCCGGAGATTCCAACGGTACGAACCAGAACTTCGTAGCCGCGCGCCCTCTGGTTGCTGAGAACGAACGGTCACGTTAAATTTGGGGCACCTGCGTTTGGCTCCATGCTGCATTTGTGAGGCCCAGGCTAGCTTCCCCGGGGACGACCGCGTATCCCAGGGATCCACAGGGACAATCATTCCCAAAGGGACATCCTGTAGGGACATTCCCACCAAAAATACTCAGGAGTTTAGGGACATCCCAAAAGGGGACATCCCGTACTAGGACGTCCCAGAAATCAAAATTTTGGTTATTCCTGATTATCTGTCTCGTCACTGACGTGTAAGCAGGCATGTTGAGGCATAGTTCTAGGACTTTTAGAGAAGCCTTGGATATGATATGATGATGTATGCATGCATGCTTCATTTAATAATAATAATAATAATAATAATTTTAAAAAAATAATAATAATAAAATAATATAAAAAAACGCTTGAAAAGTGTAGCGAGAACTTTTTTCACATACTTATGTATTATATAGTATGTATGCATGTATAGAAAAAAGCTAACGGGCGAGGATTGGCAACCCTGCTCGAGCTGATGGAACAGGTCTATCTCTCTCGGAGCTCTCTCTCTCTCTCTCACCTCTCTATCTCTCTCTCTCTCTCTCTCTCTCTCTCTCTCTCTCTCTCTCTCTCAGGTGGCCCTTCACCACACTTACATGTCACGGTTCACGATGCTACTGGAAGCCCTCCTGGACCATACATAGCGATGCTTGAAACCTAGTATGTGAAGTGGAGCTTGTGAGGTGACAGCATGGATATATTATACTAACTATACTAAGTTATACCACCGGTTATCATGAGTAGCGACTTGGTAAATTAGAATTTATTAATAAAACAACCGTAACCCGCAAGGGTCTTGTTGAGTACAATAAAATCACTTTGATGAAACTAAATAGGGCAACGACTGAGACAGAAAACCGACCAGAAATCAAGATTGTTCTAGAACAAATACATAACTGTAGATATATTAATACTTCCGACATCAGAATAGCCGGAAATAGTTAGTCAATATATTGGAGATATGATTCAAATTGAATTCCACTGGAATATTCTGACTGTAAACATTCAGATAAAGTGCTTTATGAACCACACAGCAAGGTTGCCTCAATAATGCCACTATAAATGGTAATGTTGTAGTGTAGGCATCACCCCCCGGATAGCCGGTAAAAAGTACCTTTGCCTGGTGACAGGTGCACCAGCTTGTTTTTCATTATAATTTGTCCGGATTGGACCTGATGCTATTTTATTCCTGGTATGTTGCCGTTTTCCTTTTTGGCTTCACTGAGCTAATATAACGAGACATCATTCTCATCTTTTGAGGACTGTGTTTGGTTATATTACCGACTTTTTACGAGCTATCGTTGGGGGCATTACATTTGGAGTCCACATCACTAGGGTGATTTCTTTCTGCTTTGCCACACAGGCAACAGAGTGAATTTTCACTGACCTGTCTCACACGGGGACGTCAGACGAAAACAAATACTCCAACACAGCTCCCTCATAACTCTTTCACAAAACAAATAATTTGATTGGTATCAAGCAGGTGTCTCGTACCCTCTAGCCTGATCCACATCTGTGTGCTCACAAGGGAACATCAGATACAAACTCTCTGTCGTTCTTGCTGTTCTCACACAGAGACCAAGAAGAAGGAGGTGGACAGAAGAGTGAAGGAACACACACAAAACACAAACAAGCATAGTGACAGGGGCACAACACTCTACCCTTCTAGTTTGTGCATTTATTTGCATTATCTCACACATACGTCAGGGTATTTTTGCAACTCTCTGATCGTTTTCTAAAGGTATGTCTGAGAACCTATCCGACCGACTGTCGACTTCTCAAGGAGAGCTTTTCTAGCTTCTCTATTACTATCTGTGTGTAGTTCCAAGTGCCTCATACTAGATACAATATAGAAAAGAAGGAGGAGAAGTAATCTGAGTAAGGAGAACAAGAAATCGGAGAAAGTCTCAAGACTATTTTCTCAAACAAAAACAAACATACAAACAGTGTTTCATAGAGGACAGGGAATCTCACTCTACCCTCTCTATTAGTTTCTCTCTTCACTAGTCAATCGACTGAAGGAGGAACAGAACACAAACGAACAAAAACCAAACATAGGAGCTGACACTGTCCTCCTGTTAATTACTACTACGACATCATGTCGACAGAGACAGCCGAAGTGAGTGAATTCTCGGAGGCAGAACAAAGAAGAGAAGAAGAAGAAGCAGGAGGAGGAGGAGGAGGAAGAGGACTGAATGAAGGAGGAGGAGGAGGAGGAGATGAAGGAGTAGGAGGAGGAGTAGATGAGGGCTGGGATGATGAAGGAAGATATGGAGAAGACGAAGATGAAGGAGGATTTGAACAAGAAGAGACGGGAGGAGAAGGAGCATATAGTAATCCCTTACCACCTGCCTACACGGGAGGAGGACGAAAAATGATCGACTTGATTCATAAGATCTCAAAAGGCGTGGTATGTGGCTATGTAAAGCGATTCCCGATCGCAGAGAGAAATTGCAGTTTCTCCCTTTGAGCTCATTGGAGATGCCTTGCGTGACTGCAGACGTACCTACCAAGAGTGGCTTCATGTATTGGATTCCGGTCGGTCGATGATTCCATTCTGCCTGATTATATGCAAGAGGCAGTGGATAGGTTGTGGATGGTAAGGATCCAGCACCAGCACCTGACAAAGACATTCCTGTGGTTGATCTTGATGCGTTATATGCGAGTGACAGTGAGGCTGAACAGAAACTGCCAGCAAGACAAATACTAGAGGTGAATCTGGAATCGTCAGATGATCAAGCGGACCAAGGTGGGGTGGACTCATCACTAACAGCTTAGTGATGCATCACTACGTACTAAGTGATCATCACTATTTTCCGTACTTGTAGTGTAAGTCAGCTCAGAGAATCACAGCGGTTTTCTAGGATCTTCCGCTCTCTCGCCTGCCGGCCCACCCAGTGATTCGTTTTGCTGCGCAAGCTTGCAAAAACCTCATTTCACAGCACACACAACATGAGCTTCTCCCCTCTCTCCTAGGTCTTTGTTTTCAAAAACAGAAGACCTAGGTGGTGCATGTCGTTATATGTATGATAATGTGCATGAATATGCTTGAAGATGGTAGGCATGAGGCGTGATTATGCTATAATGATGTATATGTGTGTGGTGTAATGTGTGTGTGTGTTTTGCTTTCCACCCTTTTCTCACCACCACCACCCAAGCAAAAGACATATAAAAGATGGGTGGGTGGGTGGAATTATTCAAAAAACAACCGTAAAATTTGCTCTAGCACTTTTGTGCTAGAGCGAAAAATCAAATCTGAGGGTGAAGGGGTTGTCTTTGTAATGTTCAAAATTTTGGAGCGGGAACAATAGTTCCCGCTTAATTGATTACCGTAATTAACACTGCAGCGTTCACTTTTCAGTCTCCCTTACGGCCCACCCACTGATATTTGTGAAATGACGCTTTTGCTGCGCAAGCTTGCAAAAACCTCATTTCACAGCACACACAACATGAGCTTCTCCCCTCTCTCCTAGGTCCAGTAAAGACCTCTGACTGCAAATGCCAAATTTTTCCGACCTTCCCAGTCTGATTGCCTTATTTTTCCCGAATCATACCACAATCATTTGGCAAAAAGGAAGTACTTTACAGCATATAGGCGATCTCAACGTAACGGCGGTTTTGCAAACGTAACGGCGGTCTGCTGACTTAAGATTTTTGGTGCATCTTGCATAACTTTCCTTTATGGGAGTGTTTATGTGGTCGAACGACTGCTTCACCAGCAGTATCGCTGTTCTTTCCAGTGCGACCTTGTTACCACAGTCACTGCATGTGTGCTGTAGGTCCGCATAGCGGAGGGGGGGGCTGTCCTCTTTCGCAGAGCCACCAGATCCATACCGACCTCCGCCTCCACAACAATTGTGTGTCTCCGTCTCTGTCGTATCGCTGTCTGCTATGAGCCTACATTCTGTGTTTCGTCTCTTTTTCCTTTTGTGTCTGTTTGCCAGTGTGCATGTCTACGTGAGTGTAGCTCTCTAATTTCCTTCTTCTGGTTGGGTTTGTATCCTTCTTGATGTCAAAATGCACAGATTTGTGTGCCGTTGTCGTGTGATTGATAATAACTCCGATGTCAAGTCGCTGGAAGTCGATTACATGTATCATAGTGTCCTTACCATCGTAAGTTGTTGTAGTAAGAATAATAATTAATAGTATGTAGTTGTCGTTTTATGTTGTAATGTTTAGCGTTTTCTTGCAAACAATTGCATGTTTTTTCGAAATGCTGTCAGCACCTACGTTTTTGGTGTTGGTTCTCTTATGATATGGATGTAAGGACATACTGATAGTGTCGAACCGACGCAGCACCCGTTTTTCTATGATCGACCCATGTGCCTGTCTCTGTTATGTTTGTAAAACGTATTTAACTAAAAAGTAGGGGACTGTATATGACTTTCTTTTGCAATGGTTGACACTTGGCACACAATACTACTCTATCAGTTACAGTAGCAAGTGGTAGTGCTTATACAATAGTATCTATAGGCAGGGTTACAGTTTTACATCATATCGTCCCAACACGATTTAAATCCGCAAGCTGTATGTCAATCTAGTGTGTTTCCAAATCAATATTTACTAAAAAAAATGTTTATGCTCTTCCAATGCAGACAATACTGTGCGCCATCATTAACTGACACGTGATAGTCATAAAAAACCCGCTTTCGCGTAAGAGAGGGTCGATTTAGTTGATTACGTTGCCGGTCTGTAAGACGCGTGTGATTGTTAGCTTGCTTTCCAAGCTTATGTCACGCAGGTATTTGTACACGCACGAACTTTTGTCTGACCACAGTCCTTGCCTTCTTATTGCGTAGATTCTCATTCCCAAACGAGCCGCTTCAGTCGCGGACCCGATTCTATTTGAATGGGATGCGTATATCGCTGGATCCAATCCAATTGCAGCAACTTTCTTTTTCAAGAGACTTGATGGGGTGCCAGCACTCAGATGTCCCAATGCGTTGCCAGATAGCTTGAAGAAAAGAGGAGAGCTGTCGGTGAATGAATCTGTGAACGTGTCCTTTATGTATTTGAGGTATGCTCTGACCCACATGACAGCGCAGAATGATTGGTTCACTTGGCTGATAAAGACAAGCTTCTCGCCTTCCGCGTTTTTCAATTTCTCGAACCTGAGTACCATGTACTCGCACGGGCTGTTCCCGATGATGGTATGGTGGAACATGATGTCCGATACCTTCAATGCTACAATGTTACTGACGCGCGCCATTGAGATCCACTGCAGTAATATTAACGTAGCATCTCTGCAGTCCCTCCATGTCACCAATGGTAATTGTAGTATCTTGAGCAGGTCGTCCCTCAATAAGGGGTATTTCCCCTCTCTCCCCGGTACAGCTTCTGCTACCGCTCTCTGTTTGGCCAATTGCACTAGCAGACTCTCGGTCGGGTCGTTACTAGTGTGCAGTGCGTATTGGGATTTAATTGCAGCCAGGTGGCCAGTGATTGTTGACTGTGCATACCCACTCTCCGACATATATTTCAAATAGTGGGCAATCGTTTTGTCTGAGGCAGGAAAGAAGATACGCCCGTGCTGCACGCACCACTTGAGGAATTGCCGGAGGGAGGCTTTGTATGTTTCCATTGTGGTGTCTCTCCGGCCCGCTTGGCTTGCCCAGATCGCTATCTCGTCGTCATCTAGTATTGCTGTCCCTGCAGGGCGTAAAATTATTTTAATGAGTAAAATCAAACAGCACTGCAAGCATGTGCCATGATGGTCTGTGCACGTGATATGGGTGTTTGTGCCACGTTGGAGCTAGAGTGTATGATGCGGGTGGCAGAGTAAATGAATCTCTTGCATGTTCTAGAATCTGTGGCCACCAAGGTCTGGCTGGCCAATGCGGAAGGACAAATGCAACCCTTTTGCGGGATTTCATGGCAAGAAGGACTGACTGCCCTATTTGTCCGAAATTTGGTGCCCAAACATCGCGGCCCTCTAGGCGCCAACGTATGATAAGCCTTCCCATGACATCTGGATGGACAGTCAGGTTTGTCAAGCCTGCGGTCAGCGCCTTGGAGTTTCTGTCTGCCCTCGTGTTGTTAGCTCTCTCGACCCAGCCCCAAAATTTGTTTCGTATGTTGAGCTGTCCTGTATATACGTCGTCCACCATCTTGCAGAGACGTGTGAGGTGTGGTCGCGTGGACCCACCTTTTTGCAGGTCTATGACTGCGTTAGCTGAGTCGAACACAGTGAGGACTGTATTACGATTCTGAAGGATGGATCTGAAATGGAGAGGTATCACAGTCGCAGCCCAGAGCTCTCGTTCCGTCGACGAATTACCGATCAATTCAGACGGTAGAGATATTGTTACGTCTTCTTCAAGCACATGGCCCCCAACCGCGAACTCGCCTGCATCCACCCTCAACTCGACGTCCTGTCGAGGTTGAAATATTGCACGTCTGCATTTGGCAGGATCCCTCAGGATGCGAAGCCAGTACTGCAGTTCTTGGCTTAGTTCTGACCCGCTCTGTGTAGTGACGCTTCTCCTATCGATTCTGTTGGCTGCGTTGACAGTCACCATCATTTCTCGAGTCATCAGCTGTGCGTTGGAGAGCGCCAGCTTGAGACTGATCAACGAAGATGCAGTTGAGTGCAGTTGCTGGACCGAAGCCCCTTGTGCGGAATGCACGTCCGCCAGGAGCTGGAGGATAGACTTGAGTAGTCTTTCCCTCTTGTCGTTCGGCACTCCCATCCACAAGTCCTTGCTGTTGATGACGTATCCCAAGTATTGTACCTCGTCCAAGGGTTCCCACTGCGTCTTCTCGGAAGTGGGAAGACCAAGGTAGGCAAACAGCGTCTTGATGAACGTAGGTATGCCATCGTTGGTGCGTAGGAATTTGACAGCGAATAGGAAGTCGTCTGCATATTGCATGGATGGCAAGTTCAAGGTCCTTATCAGCTTCACGACGACCCTCATGATCTTCCCAAACCAAAACGGCGCAGAACAGAACCCATATAGTAGCGTCTTGTTCTGATAGGTTTTGCTCCTGTGTCTAAAGGCAGAGTATGGTGTACTTTTCCTAGCAAGCGGAATGGAATAAAACGCGCGTTGCAGATCCACCACGAACATCTTTGTGCCGCTGTCTCCGTCGAGTACCATCTGAATGTCCTTTTCCAGCGTCTCCATTGTGAAAGGAGCCTTGGCTTGGAAGGAATTACTGAACCGTTTGTCAGTGCACAGCTTCGTCTTCTTGACTCCCGCTGGGTCAGCCAGCACTTGGAGAGGCTCGATCATGATGCATTCCTCCCTCTTCACTTCTACCGCGTCTCCACGGGTAAGCATGTCGTCAATTTGGTCGTCGACGAATGCAATGTTCTCGAAGTAACTTGGGTGGTTCATAAAATCGGTCGCTGGAGGCTCACGCTCAAATCTGAGTTCTACACCATATGCGAGCCATGATAGCACCACTGCGTCCGCCCCTATTGCCCTCCAGAACCCAAGCCTTGCCTTGACTGCATGTGCCG
>WBZZ01001705.1:102500-140000 GCA_019918135.1 Paulinella micropora
CAAGAGAAACTCAGACAGCGTGCCCCGAGAATTGTATCACAAGTACAAAGATCCTCAGTTCTTCGACCCGAAAAGATATGGTCACAATTTTCTAGCTAATATATTCTTCACTTCTCTCACACACACGGAACCTCGCCTTGAAAATTGGCAGAAAATGAGCGAATAGGAACAGAACACACACGTCCTCTCCTCCCCGTATTCCTCTATCTATCTTGTGCAATGGATCCTTTCTCCTTATGTATACGTTGCAAAGAATAGGGATAGCGAAGTGTCAAACTTGGCGTAAAAGGAAAACAGGTATGGGACTCCACTTTTGCCGGTTCGATGTCAAAAGAATATATTTATTGATGCCTATCCTTTACTCAACCAAATTCAATAACTTCGCCAGTAACCCAATCTTCTTCACTTATATAAATAAAGATCAAAGATGGTGGGAAAATGTGGGAGACTAGCGAAGCCCAAAAACAACCAAGGCAAACAACAGCCAGTTCCCGTTGTCCGGTCTAACGATAATATATTCTGACCTAAAAAGGGTAACGGACCTTTTTAGTAATATTATCATCATCCGGTTAAGAGTGCTGTTAATAGGAACAATCTCTTATTGTGTCTGGACCGACACGGGGTATTAATAAAGTAGCACATATTTACCTATTTGCGCCTACAAAGTACGGTAACTGTTGAACGTAGATTGTGAGTTGGTATTGCGAGACACTTGAAAATGCTGGTGTAGCACTTGAAGGAGGGCTTCAAGTCCAAGTTGTTGTTTCAAGTGTCCGAAATTCGCCTTTGGAAAAGTCTTCCACAGTCACAAGGGTTGTGCAGGGATTGTGCGGTAATGATTATTTTCCTTTCTCTTGACTGCGTGTCCACAAAATTTACCGTAATTTGCTGTTTTCGGGAAATCGGGGAAAAAAGGCAGTAGAGAGGGGAAAATGGTAATTGCTGTGAAAACTTTAATTAACTCGTTTGAAGTCGTTCCTGGACGAAATCGAAAGCTAGTTAGTGAAGTCGAATCGTCGTGCAGAGGAGAATCTAATGAGCCGGTCAAAAACAGTAAAATGTTAACGGTAGTGGTTTGGCTGGTCGTTAAAGTGCTCAGTATGATAGCTCCCCCCCGACCTAACGGTTGAGTAGAGTTGCGTACAGAATGCCGCGTCGGAGTCACTAACGATTGGTCAGTGACTTGTCTCAGAAAGAAAAGGAAAAGGAGAAAAGAGAAAAATGAGTCTCTTTAAACCTCAGGGGAAGATGAAAAAAGAAGTGCGTCGATGTGTAGCGCATTGTAGACGGAGATCAGCCGGGGCCGGATATCGGGATGCAAGCGGGACTGAGACAATTGAGGCGCAATAGCGATGCGTTGATATCGGGGAGCTGACTTCGAGCCGTAAGAAACTAGGTGGCCATGTATCGCACAGCCGAGATGAATTAAGTTTAATGCACCAAACATGCCATGCCGATATAGTCACTGAGGTGTTCAGGTTCGATGAGAATAATCGTTGACCTGCAGGCATAAGAGGCGATCAAGGACTTACAGGGATACTCTGGTCGTGGCATAGCTTGACTAGGGACGATGGCGGGCCAAGTGGGAAAAGCGCCGTGCTGTGGCGGGTGAAGCCGGTACGATGAGTAAAACCCACTTGAGAGTGTTGAAGTGGCTATTCCTTCGATGTTGCCTGCTTGCCTTTCTGGAAGATATGCTGGGAAGGATTCGCCGGTGATGAGAGTGCCTTTAAGAAGTTTGAGAACGTTGGCAGGGAGTCGGCCTTTGTCTTTGTTGGTCTTGTGAGAGCGCCATTCGATGTGGCGATGAACGACTTGATCGTTGGTGGTGTCGAAGAGAAGGGGCTTCCAGGTAGCTAAGGAGTTGCGCCCCAACGCTGGATAGTAGATTGGTCCTTTGTCTTCGTAGATGGGACGGAAGAGAGGGTTCTTGTCTGAGGTCGTGCCGAGCTGGTGAACTACGAGGTCGTTTTCCTCGTTCTCTGGGTCCTCATCCAAAACGATGCCAAGTTTAACCTGATCGCGGTCGATGAATGCAACAACTTCGCCGATGCCGTAGTTGACTGAATCGTCATCGTAATCGTCTACTGCGACTGTGTTGAGCGGGGCGACGCCATCAGTGGGTGCAGTATACGGGGCGAGGTGTGAGCGGTCGATGCGTTTCAATACCTTGTTGGTCTTGAGGTGACGCAGCTTGAAACAGTTGGAGCTGACCTGCTCAACGATGGTGTAGGGGCCGTCGAACTGAAGAACGGAAAAGGCTGGAATGCCTTGTTTGGAGGGCTTTGGGCGGTAGACGGAGACTGTGTCTTCCACTTTCCATTCCTTGACAGCCTTGCGGCGGCCTTTGTTCTTTTGAGAAACGGGCCGGGCGCGGGTAACGGTGGTGTACGCGCTGACGTAGGCTGTGACAGCGGTGCGGGCGCTGTTCAGCAGGGCGCCTGTTCGGCTGACTGTATTGACAGTGTCGGTGAGGCGTCGAGCGCAGCGCTGGAGGCGGCGGCGCGGGCATTGACAATCTCCGGCGAATCGAAAAAGTCCAACGTGCAGCGGGGCTTGCGGGCGAGCATTCCTTCAAAGGCGGTAGTGCCGGTCGCTGTAGATACATATGTGTTCTGAGCGAAGGAGAGAGAAGGGACGATGCTGGGCCAGTTGGTCTTTTCTGCCTTGCGGAGAGACCGAATGACCGTGCGGATGGCCTTGTGGCAGCATTCGACGTAGCCGAGTTGATGGCCAACGTATCAACGAAGGAACTATGGTAATCGGAAAAGATGGATTCCGGAAAACCAAAGATGTAGGCCCACCGGTTGAGGATGAGCTCCACTGTTTCTTCCGCGGACGTGGAGATGCACGGGATAAATTGGAGGAATCGCGAGAAAAGATCGACGATGGTCAGTATGTATTGAGGGGCGACGCCGGGGATGCCGATGTGGACGTGGTCGAGGCCGATGCCCTGTCCTTGATGTGTCCACGTGAGCGATGAGTAGCGGCCGTGGTTAAGGGTCCGGCGGGCGTGGACTAGTTGGCAAAAGTGGCAGTCGCGGAGGGCGGCGAGGACGTCATGATGCATGATCTCCGTACCGTCTGTGCGGAACCAAACGTAGCGCTCCTTAATGAAAGGGACGAGCGTCGGCGCTTTGGCGTGGTTCTGCATGAGGTGGGCATAGTTGATTAGAGGGCGGCGCAGCTCTTCTGGGACGTAAACCTTGACGGAAGACTGTTCGGAGTCGATGGTGACAGCGATGCCTTGACGGAGGGTCAATTCGGCTGAGCCGGCGAAAACGGAAATGACGTCTTCAGTCCAGAGAGGGGCCGTGAGACTGTCCTGTCGTTGCGCATTGATGATCTTTTGGCGTGTGACGCGCTGAGCATGCGATGCGGCTACGAGAGGATAGATGTAGTGTTGCTCCATGCCAAGTCCGTGAACGAGCCAGACGAGGTTGTCGTCGAGGAACAAGATCTTGCGGCACTGTTCGACGATCTTCTGTGCAAGAGTGTCATCGGGGACGCAGCGAACCAAATCCTAAGGCATGAGCAGTGCGAAAGGTTTGAGGAGAGCGAGCATATCGCGGGCAACCATCGGGGAGCGTTCAGCGGAGGGAATGACGATGGCCAAGTCCCATGGAGCTTGAATGCTACGTAGAGTAGGGCCGCCGCGGAGGATCCGGCAAGAAAGGGACTTGAGACTGGTATCCAGGGCCGCGTGCGTGCCTTCAACTGCTAACCAGAGAGTTGAACCTGCTCGGGGTGCCGGAATGGTGGATAAAAGCTGAAGAGTCGCCTCGGCTTCGCCAATCAGGGTGGGCTGGCGGGGGCGATGCAAGGACACGTGAGAGACCGTCGGGGAGTTGGTTTTGTTTACCTGGCAGATATTCGACTTTGAATCGAATAGTCTGAAGGTGCTCCAAGACACAGTTGACAACCATGGGGCTGCGAGCGTGCCATAGCCACAACAGGGGCCGGTGGTCGGTGACGATGGTGAGTTCGTGATCGCTGGCATCGATGAAGTAGCGGCATTGTTGGATACCGTATATGACGCCGTAGGCTTCACGAACGTAAGTCGCCCATCGTGTCTGCGTGTCGGTTAGCTTCTGGGAGAAGTACTGAATGACCGGAACGTTGCGCTCTGTGCCACTGTGAAGAGCGCCGCCAATGCCGATCTGGCTTGCATCCGTCCGGAGGTAGAGTCGTTGTGACGGCTCATACTTTACCAGATTAGGGAGCGTAGTGAGGACACGGCGGAGCTTCCTCATGCATTTCCGCTCGTCTCGGGTCAGGTAAGGGGCACCGGAGGGCCGAGCGTGAGTGGACTTGAGAAGATTGGTCAAAGGTGCCACTAACCGGGAATAGTCAGGGATATGAGCCTGTATGAAGTTGGTCATACCTAAGACTGAGCGAACTTCAGAATGGATGGGTCTGCCAGCTTGAGGATGGCGTCGACCTTGGAAATATCCGCGGCGATACCTTTCTTGCTACAGCGCTTGCCCAAAATGTTGAGTTCGCGGTAACCTAAGCGTAGTTTCCGGGCCGAACCATGAAGGCCGGAGTCTCGCATAGCTTGAAAGATGCATCGGAGCTCGCGAAGATGAATATCGAAGTCGTTGGAGCCGTCTGTGACGTCGTCGAGGTAGGCCGAAGCGGATTTATTCCAAAAGTCCAGATGGCTGAAGGACTTGTCCATAGCGCGTTGGAAGTCTCCCGGGGCGCGGTGAACACCTTGAGGCATGAAAATTGGAACTAGGAGTCCTCAGGGTGTCCAAACAGCGAGAATGTCGCGGCTGCCGTCATCTGGATTGAGTCGCAGATGTGTAAAGCCATCGACCATGTCGATAGAACTAAGGTAGTGCCAACCCGCGAAGCGTTCGCGGTATTGATCCGGGTTGGGTAGACCTGGCACAGGCAGGTGGAGGTTGTCGTTGGCTGCGCGGTAGTCTTAGACGTTGCGTATGTCGCGGATGACCTCCTTGGCTAAGTCTTCAAACTTTCCTACGGGGCAGGCTCGGCTAGCCCAGGCACAATTTGCAGAGGCCATGGACCAGAGGCCGCCTGTAAGAACGTCCATCGCCCAACCTTTGAGGTACTGGTGTACCGCCGGAGTCCAATGTGGGCGTTGAACCGCGATTGGTTTGACTCCTGGCTTGAGGATGAGCGACACAACAGTGTGGTTGAGACACCTGCTTTGTCTTGAAAGACATCGTCGATTTCTCCAAGGAGGCCCATAGGAGTCGTTGTTGTTCTGCAGTGAGGTCGGAGTTGACGACTTCAGATGCGTATTTGGGCGCAGGCGGCGCGGTGAGCTTGGCGGCCTGTTTGTCTAAAAAGTCGCGGCAAAGCCTCTCAGAGATGAGAAGCCACGGGGTGCACTGACCGTAGTTGCCGTACAGTAAAGCATGCGCGGGTCCGGACATGTTGCAGCGAATTCCGCCATGGCGGGGTCGAAGTATGGAGGATCTTCCACAGCGAAAACTGTGACTTCTCGATGGGGGCGGGCCATGGTGGAGGGATCAGGCGGTCTGAATAGGGCGGCGTCTGGAGAGGGCTCCAGACTTGGTGGTCACGCCCGACCCTGTTTGGTATTCAATCGTTCCTGTTGTCCGGTACCAGGCCGAGCGAACATGAAGAAGTGGCGGAGCTGCAAAACGATGCTGTGGGCGCGGAGGTGGCTTGCAGCGCGGGTTTTGGACGGGCCGAAAGGCTGTCTGACCGTAATTGGCGGAGCGGCCTTGTTGGTTGGTCCGATATACCCGGTCGGGTTGGTGCTTGCCATCGACGGCCGGAGGATTTTGGGCCCGCTTGGCGCGTTGAGCATGTTTGCGGTTCTGCTTGTAGCGGGGGCGGCCACCAAGACTACTGTTGAAAGCTGGTCGAGCTGGTTTCGGTTTAGGCTTGCGTGCCCCGGTAGCGCCAATAGTGTCGATGTGAAGGCAATCGCCGTAGCCGCACTTACACCACAGTTGATGGGTCTTGTTGAGGTGAAGCGCTTGCCATGCGTCTTGGACATTGTAGGCGAACCGATTGCAGTCGAGTGATGGCATGGTATCTATTGAATACCTAACAGGATCCACACTATATTTCCCCTTGTAAACTAGTTCAGCGAGCATCTGGCAAACGCGCTCTTTGTCTTCGACGCTTGCCACACCGTTGATGGCTCCTGATGCGTTGAAGAAGGCGCGGTCCAGAGAGTAAGGGATGATGAGGCCGCAGTTGCTGAAATAGTTGAGCTCCTGTAGGATTTCCTGTCGTACCGAAGTGCGAAGGCTGGGGTTGATAGCGGAGAGCCGAAATGCTGGTTACCCCTCTACCCCCGCTTCCGCTCGCATCGACGTCACGTCAACCCGGCAGATCAACACCAGTTCGGGAAAGGAAGTGTCTTCAGATGGCCCCGCGTCGTCTCCCTGTTTAGGACCGGCTCCAGAAGTGCCAACCCCGGACAGGAGTGTCCAACCCGTCCTCGGCTTACTTGGCCGGCCATCAGCGGAGGCCCCCAGACCATCCGCGGGCGCCAATGTGTCCCCCATCGTCGGACGCGGCCGCCTGGATGAGTTTGATCAACCTCAGCGCGTTTCAAGTATTTGAACCTCGACCAATGTCACCAACCGACCGCGCCCGCATCGATAATCCCTTACTCCTCAAGAGGGTTGAGTTCGCCACTCCATCGGCCGTCGTAAGCGAAGGCACGCCTCGACCCGAGACCTACCATCGAGTTCGACCAGTACCGGACACATGGGTACCCAACCGAGCCCACGCGCCCCACTAGACCCACTCGTGGTATGGATGGAGACCTGTGAATCGTCAAGGAAATCTACGCCAACTACTTCCCAACGTTAGCTTCCGTCTGCATCGCTGATAGACACTCCAGGTGCCCACACCTTGGTTACTGGATCCCGGAACAGATGATACCTGCCAAGGCCTATGGCCCGACAATGCCATTTGCACGAATCCTATCAACCAATGGGTACACCCTCGGGCGGAACACGCGTTGCTACAAACAACAGACGACGGACGTGGAATTTACCGGATCCCGCCACCGAGAAACGAAATTGCATGGCGATCCGTAGAAAACATATATTTCCCACACTACGACTACTACAGCTTCACTGCTTTCCCGCTTTTGGCGCGAACCTTCACTCCATGGGACGCAGTGTCGGACACAACACCACGCCCATCATCGAGCTCATCATCGAGCTCATCATCGAGTTCATCTTCGAGCACAACTCCGAGCACAACTTTGAGTTCATCCTCGAACACATCATCGAGCTCGTTTTCAAGTTCGTCATCGAGCTCACCGTCCGGTTCACAGCGTCCCAAGGCATGAGACAGAGTGGCGTCTACTTGCGAACCGACCCTCGACGCACCCCCTGGGGCCAAGATCAAGTACGCTTCGATGTTGCTACATTCGGCTTTGATCGCGACAGGCCTACATAACTCATGCAGCAATATTGGCCACCTCGCAATATTCCTCATGAGATGGAACCGGATATCTTTCACGACATCACAATAGGACTTGACCTTTTGTCGTCTGGAGATACCCCAATTGCCGTCGTCAACACCGAAGCCCTGTGCCTGCTCAGACTTCCCAACGTTGCTTAACACCGCCTATTACGGACTCAAAATTCTGGCCTTACGGTGGCAAACGTGCAGGATATTCTCAACAAACCGAAAGGCTCCACCATGATGCTCGAATCTATAATTCTGGACTGACCTCAATCATTTTTCACTTCGGCCCGGCGCATGGACGAAGCACGGCACAACTTTTGTGTTCCACCCTCGTCGGCCGTCACGTGGACCCACCGGCGACGTGGATTATTTCTACACCGGTATGTCATATCATCCCTTCAATGTCTATGGGGATACAAGATATCATCGCATCTTGGACTCATTGTCAGCCACGCCCCAGACGAGGCTTCCCGGAACACTATCCTGGATGTACTCGCCGAAGGTGAACTTCTATTCCCCTGGTGTTGTATGGAGAACCCGACGTCAGGTCAATACACCATGACTGGATTCGGTGGCCCGGCATATCAACGCTACATGTTTAAACTCTCAACACGAGAACGCTGCTTCGCTCTACAGCACTACTTCCACCGACTCCCTTGGATTGATCCTATATGGCTGAAGATCACTGCAACGGACTCCTACTACGGTATCCATATGATATCCCGGTACGCGAGCGCAGCTACGAATGCACTGTTGACCTCCCGCGGAGCTACTTCAACCTAAGCTCCTTGACCATCTAATTCATTAATCCGACCGATGGTAAGTTTGTCGACTCCATCATCCGAGACCATTGGATGGGACTAGCCACAAAGGTAAAGGTCACTACAGGCATGTGTAATCTGGGTGGTTCGGAGGAAGCAGTCAAAAACCTCTCCAACTATCTCCGGGAGGCCCACAACTGGTCTGACCCCAACAACCGAGACGCCAACAACAGGAAGTGGCCCACTATGTTTCAATATGTACAATATGAAAACGTGCACTGGATCATAGCCCAGCCATCTCTCTTATCGCCAGTCAAACCGGCCTTCGCCACAGTCGCGAGATCCACGTAGTCCATCATCCCGCTGACACTACTCCCTGCGAAGTCGACATCATCAACCCGTACTTGCGAGAGAAGCGTCTGCGAGGCCACCCTATCGGCGTTCTATGCACTCGCATGCGCGAAGACAGCTGGCCTAATCTCCACATTCGGATATGGAGCGTAGGAGAAAATCTCGCGGCGCTGCCGGACGACGAACATACTCCTGCGGGACACTAGTGGGCTCAACCTGGAGTTACCCGACACTAACTAACGTCTCTGCCAATTTTACTGCGAAATGAAGATGTCTGCGACGGATCTCAAGTACGAGACCCTCCTTAATCTTCCCCTTGCAGTTAGAACGCTGAGCCCGTGGGAAAGACGCGGACACTACCGCATCGGCTTTCCAACTGGGAGTACATTGACCCAGGATTCGATGTGTGCCTGCCCGCCGATCAGCCCGGAGCACTAGAATCCAGCATGCGCCCGATCGACGTCGATGCGGACACGAACGAAATACAGTTCGTTGCAGATCCCGGCTTCGGCGCCAGCTCCAGCAGTTCGGGCGCCAGTTCCAGCAGTTCGAGCTCTAGCTCGGGCCCCGCGCCCACCAACACTTCGGGACCAGCCCCCGCTTCGACACCAGTTATTCAGAGTACTGCAAGCACATTGCCTGCATCTACTCCAGTCCCGAAGACAGCCTGTAACACTAAACAGCCGACTCCGCACCCGAGACGAGATGACGACGACGACAAGACGAAACCGAACTCGCCAGGCCCGACAGGTAGCTAGCCACCTACGGCCACATCATCGTCATCATCGTCTTCCTCGACTTCGGTGGCATCGCCGTCATCCCACGACATGCACCTACGATCTTGACAAAGACAACAAGCGGAATGGCCTCTTCTTGAACCGGCCCCACAGCCTATCTACCCAGGTATGTTCCGCCTTGCTTCCATCAACCCCGACCTACGTACGGACATGGGTCTCAAGATCTTGAAACAACTCAATCACCTTGCGCACATGGAATGGATCTGCTGCGTCTCCTCTGGCGGACTCAACGCCGCTACAGCCTATCTTACGGACAAGCTTGACCCGGATTGGCAACGCCACCTCTGGTCCGACGAGGATGACGAAGAGGAAGCCGATGAGGACAAGAATGTCATCAAAGAAGAAGAAGAAGAAGAAGAAGAAGAAGAAGAAGAAGAAGAAGAAGAAGAAGAAGAAGAAGAAGAAGAAAAGGAAGAGGTAGTCGAGCCAGCCAAGACGGAGAGTGAGCAAGGCGACGACGACGAGGTCAGCCTCCCCTCACTGGCGCAGAAGGACAACATCACCATACTCGCTCGTGGAAAACACTTGGAGAACAAACGCACACCGCCGCGATCCTCTAAGCGACAGAAGCTGGAGGCGTCCCCAAGCTCAGACGAGCCACCGGCCCCTTCCGCTTCTGTTACCGCTACCCCGACTACGAGATCGTCCATGCACGGATGGCAGCCTACACCTTCCTCTCGAGCATCCCAAACGCCTTCGACCACATGGTGGTTGAACTCAGCCTGGAAACGGGAAAACGAATTGGTACGAGCACAACTCGCTCAATCCCAAGGTAAGCCCTCGGTGACACAACGATCTTTAAGCTACGCAGCTTCATCGTTGTCATCATCACCGGCATCGTTGTAATCATCACCGGCATCGTCGTCATCATCATCGGCACCATTCGCTTCGATTTTGGCTGCCACTTTTCCGACGCAAAAATTGCTAGGCGCATTCTTGCGTGGAAGCAAACAGGTTGACGTGGCGACCGTAGAGGTGGACGTTCGAGGTGGACAGGAGGTCATGTGAAGTCGAAGGAAGTTGAAGGCAGGGACGGCGATCGATGATTTTATTGAACTTGGCTATAGGGTAGGACGTCTCCTTCGCCAATGATGCGGGGCGGAAGTCGTAGCTGACCGTGGCCAATTGTAAATCACCGACCTGAAGTAGCGTCTCGAAGAGATGAAACTCCGTCTCGTAAACGATTTGCTTGGAAGGCGGCTTCAGGGGCATATAGTCCGTGGGCCGCGCTTGCGCGTCGTCAATAGAGGTTGACCTAGGCCGCGACCTCGTTGGCAAGAAGCAAGTTGATACCGTCAGGAAGGTGGCTCGAGATGTAGATCGTGATGGCATGAAGCGGAGACGTCGGGGTGGCCGAGACGAATAGTTCGATGCCTTCAGCGAGGACTGCATCAATACCCACGGATGAGCGTGCGTCGACGGGTGGGAGCGACACGATCTCAAGTCCTTGGTGTAGTACCCAGTCGAGGAGGGCTACGCCCTTGCAGTTGCATCCTGAGTCCAAAACGCATGAAACTTTGCCGATTCAATCTTCATCCGATGTCGTCTGAAGATATTTGCGTACGTAGATGCCGCCGCAGACGACGCATGCACACATAGGCATCGCGGAAACGTACCACTGTGCGAACTTTGCATTAGCTACATACATACATACATACATGCATACATACATGCATACATACATGCATACATACATACATACATGCATGCATGTATACATAGGAATGGCGGAAACATACTACTGTGCGATTTGCATGAGCTGACCGTCGGGATAGTACAGATGCAAATTGGACGCCGTTTTGGCCGAGGCGATGGACGCGTCGTCATATGGAACGTCCGAAGTGGTTTGCGCGTGGCGGCCGAGGATGGCTTCCAGTTGCAGTGTTTACCTTCGTCTTGACAACGTTGCTGGCGAAGCTTGCATTGATCAAACGAATGCTTCGGGATCTGATCCGGCTTGAGGAACTAATTATGTTCCTTGCAGTAGGAGCATGGGACTCCGGTGAACGGCGGACGCTTTGGTGAAGTCGAGGTGGACTTTGTGGCGGCCGTAGCAATCGAGGACTTGATGGCGATCGCGTTCGCACCGGTGAGGGGCGGGCGTGTTGCCGTCTTCTTCGTCGGGAGTGGCTTGTTCGTCTTGGTCCGCTTGTCGGGGCGTCCACGATCCGGTGATGTGGCCGGTTGAGCCATCGACATGGCGTCAGCTTTGCGCTTCTGACGAGGAGGGCATTTGGACTCCTTGTTTTGGTACCGACACCCTCCCTAAAGTTGATGTGTAATCCAAGTATGACAGCCCACGACATCTACAAGGAGTACCTTGGACCTACAGGCTCTGCAGCTCAATCAATTGGGTACTCTCATTCCTTTAGAGGAATTTATTAACCATTTACCAATTTCGACTTCGATGCCTGGGGCACCTGGATCACTTTCTGGATTGGTACTTCCAACCCCTGCAAGCACTCCTGTTACCGTGCCCCCATCGACCCTGACTGGTACGACTCCAGCAGCAACCTTGGGAAGTATTCCTTTGGGACCTGCACCGCCGACTCACTCATCGACGAGCCCCACCACCCCAGCTGCACCATCATCTACTGCAACATCGTCCCCTGTAGTCACTCCATCGATGGCCTTTACCCCAGTTGCGTTGCCCGTAAGTGCAACAACATCCATCGGTAGGGTACCTCCAACCACCTCTGATGATCCTTTTGCCCGCCCGGGTAGCCTAGCGAGTGGAGCGACACCCTGCCCCGGCGTGAACCGCATCCATCACTGGCATCCCTTTTGGCAGCACGCCCACCAGCCCCATTGGTCAATCGTGCACTGTCCATGTCTGATCCAGCCTTCACGTCGCCACTTCGACAGATGACTGTCCCTCTTGGACCTATGCCGACCTTCGCAACGCAAACGACCACCTCGACTAGTTTCTCAGGTTCAACCCCCACTACATCAACACCGGTACGCGCAACGCCTCGCATCTCGCTGAGCACAACATTGCAAGGTAGTCGCATCACGTTGAGCCCTCTCTTCCCCGTTGTGGAAGAAGCTTACTCGACCTTGCTCGCTGCCGGCACGAACCCCTCCGCGGCGGAGGACCGAGGCGCAGCCCCCGTGACTGCAACAACTGCGACTGCAACAATTGTGACTCCGGTCCCCGTGCCGACCGCTGATGTCGCAACTCAAGCCCGCGAACTTGCATTCAGCTTACAGTTGAACAACTTGTCAATGCTCTTGGCATGCAATCGCATCATCGACACGGTGCACAAGTGGGGAGATAAAACTGCAATGGCCCTCATGGACGCGTACTGGGCCCGTTATATTCGACGAACGCACCCGCGTCTGGAGCATCATCCCATACATGCTCATGGAGTATTTCATGGAGCTGTTCAAGGGACGTCTGGACAAGGGAGACACGAAGCGACCAGCTATGCAAGCCCTCAAACTTCAACGCTTCAAGAAGGAAAGCCTCACAGATTATGTATACGACACGGTTTATGCCGCTAGCTACTGGACGGCCGACGCCAACCAAGTTTGCGACGTGTCCCGGATGCTCACCTCCATGGAACGTGATCGATAGACTCGGTACGCTGCCGAGATACTCAACGCACTTGGTGTTGCATGGCCCCGCGACCTCTCTGACCTTCTACCTTGGACCAACTCCCTCGACCTCCACGTCATGGAAGACTATAGGCCCTGGATGGAAAGTATTACGAAGCCCTCGTCGGCCGCCACACACAAGCGACTGCGTGAGCGCCCTCCTCGCCTAAAGCCTTCTGCTTCCTCTCGCGACTCAACCGTCAAGGTCGACACCCGCCAGAAGAACAGACAGCGCAAGGCGCAGCAGGAAAAGTAGATGAAGCAAATTAGTTTGCTTATCTTTTACTGCTTTAAGTAAATATTACGATATTCACCAGAGTAATTAGTAAATAAATCTTCTCGGAACTGCGTTGATTGGGTCCACGAGAGGTCCGCAGTGAGAGGAGTTGACTTCCCTTCCTCAACTTCCTTCAGGAATTTCTCCTCGGAGGGCAGAAGACCATGGTATACTCCCAGGATGGTAAAGGGGTCCAGTCATTTCCTCTTGTGCTCCCGAAGACGCGACAGGGATCGTCGTAGCGCGAGTTGGCGAACATTCCACGTCACCAGGGGTGGGCCAGGCAGTGTGAGTACACTTGTAGAGCACGAGGAGCAGCAGAGAGGATGATCTTGCTGGGTGATAAGGGGGTGACCCTAACACGTGCACAAACAAAACCAGACACATACTGTGTTGGTTGACTGCATAGAGTGTAGAAGAGCAGAGAGACGACACAAAAATGCAAAAACAGGTGAACGATCTGTCTCACATATGTTTTTCGATGACCTCTGATCTCCCACGTTCGTTGAGTAGTACCTTCCTTGTAGGAGGTGCTTTCAAATCGATCTGTCGACAGAGCACACAAAACTCGTGTGTGCAGTTTCCACTTGAAAGGAAAATTCGAATTGTGAGTTTGGATACAATCCCAAGGGATAAATACACAACGAACTTTTATTAAAAGTCTCTATGGCTGCAATAAGTCCTACCTCCTGAGAGTAGGTGAAATACCAGTAAACAGCTGAGAGGTCACTTCGTTTATTTACGGAGATTTCTACTTGTTTGCAGACTTTGGTTGCAAAGTACGATCGCAGTTGAGCTTGAACGTAGATTGTGAGTTGGTATCGCGTGACACTTGAAAATGCAGGTGTAGGCTGCCACTTGAAGGTCAAAGTTGTGGGTTCAAGTGTCCGAGATTTGCTTTTGGAAAAAGTCTTTCACAGTCATGATGTAAAATGCATGGATTGTGCGGCAAATATTATTTTCCGTTTTCTTGGCCGCGTGTCCACAAATTTACCGTAACGTGAAAAAGGCAATAGAGACGGGTAAAATGGTAATTGTCGTAAAAACTTTGATTAAATCGTTTGAATTCATTCCTGGACGAAATCGAAAGCTAGTTAGTGAAGTCAAAACGTCGTGCAAAGGAAAATCTAACGGGCCGGTCAAAAACAGTAAAATATCAACGGTAGTGGTTTTGGCCGGTCGTTAAAGTGCTCAGTCTGATAACACACACGTATACGTTCACACACACACACACATACATGTACACACACAGACACACACATACACACACACACACGCACGCATGTACACACACACACACACACACACACACACACACATGGTACACGCACGCACACACACATGTACACATACACACACACACAAACCACACCTACACGCACACACGCACAACACACACACACACACACTCACGTCAAGGTCTGAAGGTGCACACACACAGACACTTCACATGTACACACATGACACACAGACACACACAGGAAGAGTGCTCACACCACATGTACACACCACACACACACACACAGACACACACACGCACACACACACACTAGACACACGCACACACACACACACACTGTGACACACACACACGCACACACGCACACGCACACACACACACACACACATGTACAGTGACACAGACTCGTGAAACAGTTTCTTTCCGTCCAAAGCTGGGCATAGTTCACGGAAGCAAGCAAAATACCACAAAAATAAAAGCCGGAGAAAGAGGTGAACGGCCGAGAGATATCTGCCTGCCGTTTCTTTTTTCAAATACTTTCGATAGACCGGTGCCAGATAAATCCTTTCTAAACACAATGTTGTCACCGTTCTTTACGTCATATTTCATTGCAGAGGTTCTCAATGGCTTTCGAAATCTGGCAGCCGTTTCCTTTCTCAGTTTGATGCGGTACATTTGCTGCCAAGACTGCTTTTTCTTTTCCAATTTCCCCAGAGTGAATGCCGCTTTCTCCAGCTTGCGTGCCTTTTTCCTCGGCGCAGAGTGTTGATGACAACGAACGAACGAACGAATGAACGACGGCTGCTCACATATAATATTCTGTGAACCCGTTTATTCCTAAGTCAAAAGTCAAGGTATACCTTGAGTTCACGGTATACCTTGAGTTCACGGTATAGCTTGAGTAATTATTAAATTGATTTTCAAGGTCATGTTGGCAAGGTTTACCCTAAAATTTTAATAAGTAAACGACGATTTTCACTATGTTTCTTGAGGGCCGACCTGCGACGAAAAAAAACAACAACAACAAATATCAGACTGAGCACTTTAACGACCGGCCAAAACCACTACCGTTGGCATTTTACTGTTTTTGACCGGCCCGTTAGATTCTCCTCTGCACGACGTTTCGACTTCACTAACTAGTTTTCGATTTCGTTCAGGAATAACTTCAAACGATCAAGTCAAAGTTCTTTTTACAAAAGATCAACTATTACCTTTTTCCTACTCTCTATTGCCTTTTTCCTCGATTTCCCTTGAAACACGCACGTTACGGTAAATTTGTGGACACGCAGTCCTGAGTGACGGAAAAATAATATTTGCCGTTCACATCCATGCCTTTTTCATCCATGACTGTGAAGATTTTTCCCAAAAGCGAATTTTGGACACGAACCCACAACTTGGACTTGAAGCCCTCCTTCAAGTACAACACTTGCTTCTTCAAGTGACACACCTCACCAACTCACAATCTACGATTCATCGTGTTCGTACTCTGCAACCAAAATCTGCAAACAGGATAGAAATCTACGTAAATAAACGAAGTGACCTCTCAGCTATTTACTGGTATTTCACCTACTCTCTGGAGTTAGGACTCATTGCAGCCATGGAGACTTTTAATAAGAGTTCGTTGTGTATTTATCCGATAATTAGGTATAAACCGGTCACACACGGACCTTGCCCTACCTTTCACTTGCGGTTTGCCGGGAGACTCTGTAAGAAGTCAGGTTGCTCACAGCCACTTTAATCCGAAGGCATCAACGCAGAACTGAACTGCAAGAGAGCTAACTAATCTAAGTGCGTGACTAACAGTAACTGAATCTCAATGTTATTGTCAGTCCACAATGGTAAGTGTAACGTGCACAATTGACTTGAATTATCGATTACGGTTACTCCTAATTATGAATTAGTAAAATATTACTGCGCACAGAAGTTAATCATAAATACGACTTAAATATCAACTCGAAGTTTGACTGTCCAACGCTCCCCCTTAATTCAATGTCGATTGTACTGTTGGATAACTTCGCAACAATCGTGTTAGACTGAGTGAGCTTAATGTCTAATAAATGCTACACCAACGCGCAAAACGTAGAAAGTCACAAATCGTGAATCCATACGAATCATCAATTCCTCGCTGAAAAAGCATCTCGATCCAGTAGGTCGATTAAATTGACGTAAAAGGGCTCATACGTTAATGACAAATCCGTACTTACAAATAAAAGTAGCAATTACGGCTACTTACATGATAGCAATCCTATAGTTGCTTTTTGCGTGTAAATCACAATAAAAACTGATAACTTGTTTAGCCCTCTGTTAACTAGTAGTTATATGTTGGTAGTCCGCGATCAACTCGACGAATGAAGTCGCTGCAGTCGCTGTCCGACTTCCTCCATGTCCGACTTCCTCCTTGCCTTCTGGACTTCCGCCATCCCGCTCTTGCCGTCCACGACCGATGGTGACGTGACGTCACACGCTTCGTTAACGCTCGAATCAAGTCCACGGGATCAATCGTCTCGCCTCAAATGGATACCTACATAGAGACATCGCCTGCAAAGAAAAGACTCATACTCACACAAAAGAACATCATGAGTGAACTCAGCGGAAATTTGCAGATTTTCCGTGAATAAAGTTTATGGTTCAAGTGTGATCATGAACTTACTAACCAAGTACTCAAACTGATCTTTAGGTACATGTTTAGTTGGCACATCCGCTATCTGCTTCTTAGTTCCTACCTTTACGAACCTTACTTCTTTATCACGTTTAGTTCAAGTGGAAGATGTTTAGTGCGTGATCCTGACATTCCTCTCTCTGCTGCTAAAATAGTTTGTGCGTTGTCCTCAAATAATTATAATGGGCTTTTCTGTGGTACTCTTAATTCCTCCGCTATATGCCTTACTGCTAACCCTTCCCGGATACATTCTACTGCTGCGAAGATTTCCGCATCATTCGAGCTCAATGCAATCCGTGATTGTCGCTTCGATAACCATGCAACCGGGTCGTCCCCACAGAACTATATACCCTGTACGAGACTTCCTGTCTTTGTACATACTTTATGCGCCGCATCAGGCCATAGAGTAATTCCGGGATATGTTCATGCCTCTTGCGATGATTTCGGTCCGTGAAATGCAATACCGCGAAATGAATTCACTAAGTACAGAAAAATTCGTCCCAACATTGCATAAGTCACTCCGACGTCAACAGTCTGCATAACGCTAGCTGCATTCAAAGCTTGATCTGCATCCGGTCTAGTCATCTTAGTCAAGAATAGTCACTTTCCAACTAAGCTAGGAATATAATGCTTCCTAAGTGCACTAGATTCAGACATAGGCTCTGGCTCCTGTTCAGCGCTAGGCGTACTTAGCAGGCGCGCGTCAGCATATCCTACATCTTTCAAGATCTGTTTCTGGCAACTCGTCTGATGTAGCAAAATGCGGCCTCCTTCCTGTTCTATTCTATACCCTTAAACTCGTTGGCTACTCTCAATCGTTTTAGTGGATAGAATTTTTCCAGTTGGCTTGCAAACCTGTCATACGCGCGTTCGTTAGGCGCCGAGAAAATTAAATCATCTACATGAAATATGCCAATGATTGCGTCTCTTATGGGCTTGTCCTTCTCAACCAACATACATAGATCGGCATCTAGCAGTCGAAATCCTAACTCCTCTAACTTTGTTGCCAAGATCTCATGCCGACGTCTGCCTGCTTGTGGGGCACCGTACAGAGCTCCATCTATCCTTAATATCATGCCTTCATGACCTTCACTGTCTAAACCATCTGGGGCATATGCATAAACAGGATCGTTCATTCTAGCATTATACCGTATAGCTTATGACCATGCCAAGCGGCTATCTTAGCTAAGAAAAGTAATGATCGGTGAGCTGCACAAGGTACAAATAGCCGATCTGGGTTATAGCTGACTCCTGGTTCGAGCATATCTCCTCTCAAAACTAATCGTGACTTGACAAAATTTCGTCCTTTATCATCAAGCTTGACTTTGTGTACCCATGTCAACCTATCCATCTTCGACACTCCCTTCTCTTTTGCTTCCTTGGGGCTTACCCAGGTATAGGTTTTAAAAGACTTAAGAGCTTCTATCTCTTTATCCATGCCTTCTTTCAACTCCTTTGCTGTTAGCCCTTCGTCGACTATCGCTTTCGGCACACGCAGTGTGAGGTAGAGTAAAACTTCACTACTATCCTCTCCTAGTATGCTGTCCTCGGACGACTCGTCCTTCTCTAGTTCACCGGGCGGATGGATTGGGTCTACATTATATTTCTTGACTTCACTGTCTAGCACCTTCTCAACTGAACCGTCCTCAAAAGCTACAAAGTGACTCGGCTCGGGTTGCTTACGAACTTTAAGTCTGTTACCTTTCTCGCAGGGTTTCAAAACTTTACCGGCTCGTTTAGCTTCTTTCCAACTGTCTGCATATTCTTCCTTGGCCCATAGTTCACCAAAAGCTACAGCTGGTACAACTACCTTGACATCTTCTAATGAGGCATCTTCCTTGACTACCTTCTTAGTCGCGACTGGTTGTGTGTCCGGCGTTGCTATCGTCCGTTCCTTTCTTTCTCGTTTCCCTCTCACTATGTTAGCTGTCGTGATCCTGTCACTTTGCTCCCATGTGAGGCCCTTGTTTGGCGCCTCTCCTTCCCTATACCTCCTACTTGGGTGACTAGCTGAAGGGTCTTGCGCACTAAGCGATTCAATGGGTGTTACCCAGTTGTCCTGATCGACAACTTGACTTTCGTCAGAGTCAATGGGAAGACTGGAATCTGGACCAGTGTCGTCCTCAACTCTGCTCCTTTGACTCCCCCTGAATTTCACGTTGCGGTTCTGTCTCCGTTTGCTCAAGCTGCTCTGCATTGCTACTCTCCCCCTCAGATTTCTCGTCGTCCCATTCGACTCCTCTGGGTGGGGTGTGCATCCTTTCCGACTATATGGGGGTTGAAGCGCACGTTACGCACGTTCGATATTACCTTGGCCGTCCAAACCCTGTAAAGCTCTTTGAACACATCGTATCCCAAAAGCATTACGCGTTTTCCCCTATAGTTTCCTTGGCCAACTTGCTTACCTACATACATTACTCCCATACATCCTATTGGTTGCAGTTGCCGAATGGCCGGTTTATAACCCAAACACTGTTCGAAGGGTGAAATCCCTTGACGTGGTCCGGTTGCAGCTGGCAATATGTTGTGTAGTGTGGTGGCGGTGTGTTCCATATCTGCCCAAAACTTAAGTGGAAGGTTAGCTTCATATCTCATAGCCCTAGCTGGCCCTGCCGTTATGTTGTTAACTTTTTCAGCTATCGGATTGCCATCCTTGTCTCCCGGTGCTGAAACTTTCCAAATAAATTGCAGTGGTTTCCACCATTTGATAACTTCCACGGGAGCAACGAATTCGTTGTCACACGTGACAAGTTTAACCTTCCTACCGGTCTATCGTCCAAACCACGCTACTGCCTGCTTAAGACACTCTATGAACTCGTTGATTTCTTGTGCCTCAAGTAAAAGTCTAAGATATAACCTGAAAAATCGTCTGTAAGACAAAACTTGTAGTACTTGCCGTTGATGGACATTACAGCCTACGGTCCGGCTGTATCTACGTGCAAGATCTCACTCGCATAACTAGCTCTCCTTATCCTGTTCTTCTTAAATCTGGGCAACTCCTTAGCCTTACCCATCATACAAGCTTCGCAATATCTAACTAAATCCTGATTGCCTACAACTTTGCGGCCCATTGCCTTGCCTAATGCATAGGCTTCTTTATAGCCTTATGCCCGCTGCACTGATGCATGACATAGATGTCTACAGGCTTCTTGTTCGCACGCTTCTCAGGATACATACAGTATAAAACATCCCATCTACCCCGTCTTCGTCTTCTTTGCTTTGATCTTGGGGTCAAATCTCTTATTTATGTCTAGAGGTTCGTCGTACTCCGTGTCCCACCGGTATAGCATACCCGGAGTCATTCTCCCCCTTACAATCACGTCACTCTCCTTCACTCTTATGGGTTGCTTCAACTGACCGTTCTGGTGAATTACAGATCTGTGGTAAAAATGATCCATGCTGCCGGTTGAAACTATGTTCACGGGCACTCTAGGGCGTACAATATCTCTTTCTTTACCAGTACCGGTTTTCCACTCCAATCTACGCGAGTTAATCTCGCTTCTCCCTTCTGCCTTACTACGCTTTCCCCGTTTCCGGTAATCAGACTAACTGGGGCAATATCAGATATGTTGCTTAAGATAGCCGTGGTGCAAGCTATGTCTCGTGAAAATCCACTGTCCTGCACTATCATCCTTTCTTTCTTGCTTTTTCCTTTGCCGTCTGCTACCATCACGTTGTGCTCGATAACCTTCGTCTTCTCCTTTTCTTTCTCTTTCTCTTTCTTTTTCTGGTCTCTCTCCTCTTTTTCCTTCATCTCGTTCTCCGCTCTCTCTTTCTTGTATCGCTCCTCGTACCAGTCGTACTCCTCCCTCGCATCTCTATAATTCCCGTTTGGGATTGGAAGAGCACTTTCTATCCTGATCTCATCAGAACACCTAGAGTCCTCTCTGTTTTCGGGGTCCTCATCTTCGTCTTCTTCTGACGCTCCGTCTACTTCTCGTCACTTCGCATCAAACGCTGCCTTCTTCCTAGCTGCTGTCTTTGGTGTAAAGAACAAGTATGCGTCTTCTGAGTGTTATCTGCGTAAATACGCATTCAAAGATCCCTCTTCCACTACCTCGTTGTGAATCTGGGCTAAGTGAGGCATAGACTCCACTAGTTGCTCTGCAAAAGCGTTTTCGTGGTTACATGCTAGGTCTAAAATCCCGTAGTCTATTACGGATAGCATTTCCGTGTAGAACTCACTGTACTGGCCGTTCGGCTCCTAACATAACCCATCTTTCACAGTTAGGTCTTTCAGACCATTCGACATCACAAACAACAAACGTTGTAATTCTGTCGTATGGGGTTTAGGGTGTCCTTCGCTGTGTCTCATCTGACAGTCCCAAATCGCTCTCTCTTTCTTCATCGACTCTTCTGATGCTGCTTTCAAGCGTGCTTCTCTAACTGACTCCCTTGCCAATGAACACGTCATTTATCGCCCAAAACATGTCTGTCAGTAGGTTGTCTGTCTCAGCTACCCTCACGCCATTCTCTCTCTTCACCTTCACTACATCACCTGTCTCGTCATCCATGACGCACATCTGTAATGACGCAGCCAGCTTCTTTATGTCCTCCCTCTTTTTACTGCCATTATGCCCCCTCTTTTTACTGCTCCCCTCCGTAGTTGTGGTTTGTTGCTGGGTAGAGCTGGGCAAGTTGTGCTGTGGAGTGGGTGTTGACTGTGTCTCCTGTCCTTCTTCTTCTACTCTATCTACTGGGGACGGACCTTTTGATGGTTGCGACGGTGGCCATACCTTCCCTTCCGCTGTCGGCCCCTGACGCACAGACACTTCACGCGCAGCTTCGATCTCAGCCATGACCTGCCCGGCCCGCGCTTGAACATCTGGCAAATCAGCACATTCAGCCATTAATTTTCCTTCTCGCGGGTTCTCCGGCTTGTTGCCTGACTTGGGTTTTTGAGCGGGAATTACCTTACCTTTTTGCCCGGGTATTGCCGAATCTTTTTGCGCAAACTGCTGTGCACTCGCCCACTTGCCCTCCTTCTCTCTCTTCACTCTCCTCATCACTTCCTCACTTGGATACTCGTTGGTGAGTGGTGGGCGACATGATGAGGGTTGCAGCAGATCGATCTCAGGGAATTGTGGGTCCTGCTTGTAGTGATACCCACACAGTCTGGCATATTTTAGCCTCTTGCCCATACTACCTGCCTTACCTACGCTCCCTTCATCGCCATATTTCACACCACATTGCCCCCCCTTAGAGTTCTTCCCTTCACATTGGATTGTGTTTCGTTTGGGATTGGGTGTTTGTTTGGTGGGTGTGGTTTGTGGCGTCGTGTGTTTGTGTGCCACTTTGGTTCGTTGGAGAGATTGGGGTGTCTGTTTCGGTTTCGTCGGTTTCTCTTTTTGGGTTGGTTGCGAGGACGTTTTGCGCACGAGACTCTCGTGCTGTGGAGGGGGTTGGTTGGGAGGGGTTGTTGAAGAAGGATTGAGTTGTTGTTCACTACTGAGAGTGGGTGGTGAGAGGTTGGATGGGGGAATGCCACCGAGCGAGTAGCGAGTCTGGGAGCTGCTCGACATTCTGACCCCCCTCCTCCCCCCCCCCCCCCTCACGGACTCTTTCGGGTTTTTCAGTGTCGTTCTCACTTGGCTCCTCTGTTTCACTATCCTCCCCTTCCGTTTCCTCACCTCCTTTTTGGGCTGTGTTGCCCTCTTCTTGTTCCTCATCAGCCTCCATAACAATCAGTTCATAGTCTTCTTCTTCTGAACTGTCGTCTTCTTCTGAAATGTCTCCTTCCCCTTCTTCCCCTTCTTGTCCATCACCCTTTTCACCTCTTATGAGAGTCACCCCTTTATCCCTTTTCTTACGAAACTTACTACCTTTGCTTTGGTTTTCCTTTTTGGGAGGGGCGGTGTTTTGGGACTTATGGCTTCGACGGTAGCTGTTAGAGTAGTTGTTCTTAGAAAGCTTAGGACAAAACCGTTTAGTGTGGCCAGTCTCATTGCAGTTATAGCACACTGCAGTCAACCACCATTCCTTCCCTTCTGTCGCTGCCCCATCATGCTTGCCCCCATGTCCACCTTTCTGCCTGTACTTGCTCTTCCCACCCTTCTCCCTCTCCCTCGTCTGCTAGCAATAAAGCTGGTCCCTGTCCTTCTGCTCTCTCATTCCGTTTTCCCCTCTCATACTTCTTCTTCTTGTTGGATGCCTCCCAAAGCACGTAGACCTCTCTCGCTGCCTCAACTATATCGTTGTGCTTGGGTCACACAGCTAGTGCCATACGAAAATGATCAGCAAAGTATTTCTCACCATAGGCAGGATGAGTACTTAGCTTTTCGAGCAACCTGTTTGTTGATTCGTCCTCTTCAAACTTCTCACCTCTTAGCTTCACTAGCCACTCTTTCTTTAGTAGGTACCTGGTTAGCCAGGCATCTACGTCTTCGTTCTTCCTAGGCACTCTCTCTCTCTCTCTGAACTTCTTTTCTTCCAGATATCTCGCTGCTCCGGAAATTTGTCTGTATTTTCTTTTGACAATGCCGACTTTATCAAACGGATCTTGTGCATTGCGGCTTCTGAGATATGCGACGACTTTGCAGTTAGAGAATGCAGTAGTTACTAGTAGTTGAAATAGTTTAATACATCGCTGCAAATACTTCTGCTCCCTTCTCCAATTGAAGCCTGCTCACGCAGCCTCTCGTCGTACAGGATGAGCGACTTGCGCGTGTACAGCTTCTGGTACTGCATGAAGAAAATTGTGCACATCAGCAGTAGATGCTGGGTGGCACATAGTAACCTAACGGACGTGAAGACGGCTGTCATCCATGAACTCGTCGTCGGTCGGGCTGTAATCCCTACTTCCTCCCTTATTAGGGTAAAGCCGCTTTAACTTGACTGGTTCCTTAATCTTCTCCAACACCTCAGTGTCGATGTCCGACAGGCGAGGCACACCTTTGAAGAACATCGCCAGTTTCTTACGTCGCTCCGCTTTGGAGCCCAGGCCGAGGTTAGCAATTAATGTATCAGAATCGATACCCAGATTAGCAGCTTCGTCGGCAAGGTCATCATTGAATTGGTCTCCGAGGACTGATGCCAACGAACGGGAATGTTTTGCTGCCGTAGCAATCTTCTCCAACTTGCTGTGGGACGACGATGCAGACACCTTGCGTCCGCCCCCATCAACCTTCGTAATAGAGAAGCAGACTTCCTTCTTCTGCTTCTTCAACGCCGACTTCAAATGCGGTAATTGCTTGTACACAAGCTCAATCTCATGAATCTTGGATTGTAGTTCGTCGTCATCGCTTGGCAAGTCATGTCCAAGGTCATCATCCGGGACGTCGTCTTCGCTTGGCGGGGCGTCCTTGTCGCTCCCTTCCTCATCCCTATCGTCAGTCTTCTTCCCAGCCGGCGACTTGCGCTTCGGACGGGGGCTACGGGGATTCGGGTGAAGAGCTTTGGCATCACTGTCGAGCGCAAAGGCAAGTTCCTTCTTTGCGATCTTCTTCCATTTCCCGGGGTTGCCAATTAGGTAGGTAGCAATAGCTCGTGTAATCAGGGCTTTCGATGCATCAGACTTGAGTTCAACAGCGCCGTCACAGTAGTTGCCAAGGAGCAGCTTGAGGTTCTTGACAGAGTACATTCTCTTAACGCGACTGACTTTCTCGTCTTGCTTTAACTTCTTGTCCTCCTCGTGCTTCTTGATCATAGGCTCCGCAGTGATATCAATAAAATTCTTGCGCGTAATGTTGGCAGCGAGTGGAATACGAGTGAAGTTGTGATTACAATTGTCGTCGTCGGATGTGGGTCGTAGAGGGATCCGTCGTCCAAAGTGCAGCGGCCAAGTTTGGTCTTGTCCTCTTTACGCAGGAAGGCAGTAGGAATAACAGCTTGACACTCGGTTCCCGCAATGCCATAATCAACTTTACATTTGTTGTCACTGGAGATAGCCATAACCTTTCCCACAACGAACTTCAGACGATTTCTCTCCCCACATTTCGACGACAGCGTCGGATTCCAAAGCAGTGGCTCCCAGAAAGGAACCACATCTTTTGCCTTGAAAACCATGCAGAATAGTAGATTAAATAAAGAAAAGGGGGTGGGGGGGATAGATAGAAGAGAGAGAGGCGAGGGGGTAAGGGACAGCGATGAGAAAGATGAAGATGACGATGACGACGATAATGGGGGAAGCGGTAACTCAGACAGACGGGCGGAAAGGGCAAGAATGGGGATGGGGCAGAGGCATATATGGGGTTTCGACCCTTAAGACTTTCTATTTTACAAACATGCAGGGCACTTATAGATCTTCACGGGCGGCATAAATGGGGGATATAGACGGAATCAAAGAGAGACTTTGATTATTGGGGGGAGAAGGGATGATTGGGGGACAGACAGAAAGCACATACTATTTATTCACAAGCTCACGGGCTCGTTTTAAGCATGGCGTCTCAGGGCAGGGGGGACCGCGGCAGGGGTAGCAAGGACTCGGGGGCGGCCTTTCCTTGCCTATGTTGCCTTTGGACTGGGCAACTGGGACTACAACGTGCCAGGGGGCATTATGGGGCTATTAAAAACCAGAGAAACAACTTCTGGCACGATTCCGGTAAACGGATCCATTGGAGCACGAGAGGTCGAGATCGATTGTTTCCGAGAAAAACAATATGGGGCGGGGGGGGGGGGGGGGGGCGATCATGCATGGACGAAGGATCGAGATGGTGCACGAGGAGAACAGCAAGCTTCAAGGCGGCGAGGTCAGCTTCACTGTCAGACGGCGAGGTCAGCTTCAAGGAGGCCAGCTTCAAGGCGGCGAAGTCCAGCGAGCTTCGAGTCTGCGGGATCGGGGAAGCTTCAAGTCCGAGGGAAGGGGCGCGGTGGGAAGTAGTCTGAGTGGAGCTGCCGCGCACAAGGCGGGCGGCGCTGCAAAGGTTACTACTCGCTCGGGTTAGTATAGACCGGGTTAGTATAGACCGACACTAGTTCTTGGAGACTCAGTGACGATAAATGACTAGGTTGCGGTCGTACAGCGGTTTTCAGTATATCCAGGTAATATGGGGTAACGGCTGCATGGGAAATTGGGGAAGTGGTAAGTATTTGAAAGTTATTCAGGTAATATGGGGTAACGGTAACGGATAACGGCTTCACCCGGAGTTGGGGAAGTGCTAAGTGGTTTCGAGTAATATGGCGTAAGAGTAACAGGCAACGGCTTTGTTCAGGGTTGGGGGAACTTATATTACTCGAAAACACTTGCCACTTCGTGATAACGGGTAACGGTAATATCTGGCGACAGGAGGGAGCGTGTTGAAATGTTGGCGAATGGCCCAACTTGAAGTCACTCAAAATCTTACGCAGAGTAAGTGCTGGCGAACGGCCCAACTTGAAGCATTGTTTAATATATTAATACGAATACGGCAACGACCGTCACTCAGGTGAATATCATGCATATGTTTTTTAGGGCATTTTAAGCGTTGGTAAAATTAAGGTACTTTTTACGTAATGAGTTTTTAACATTTTTTCATTCAGTTTTTTTTGTTAGAAAGCTAGAATGTTGAATTGATGCTATCAAGAATGATTGTCATTTTAACTTTTGAATTTGAATTTGAATTTAAGTGTTAACGGCAAAATAGTCCGAAACTGAATTTAAGTGTTAACGGTAAAAAAAGTATAAGTATCTTTTTTTTGTGTGTGTGTGCACTAATATAGGTGTTGATCTTTGATAATTGACAATGATTTTTTTGAAAACAATAAATGCCTTTTATACAGAGGTTCCTTAACTTTTGTAGCTTTTTCACCATTTTTTAGAAAAAAATCCCGGGAACTCATTCATTTTTTGTGGTGGGTGTCGGGGCCGGCCGGTCTAGGAAAAGATGCCAGAGGAAAGGGTTCCCTGAGTGCATCAGCTATCTTTTACCACAAAACATGTTAAAGCTATCCAAGTATATATATAGTAACCTGGAGTGTTTTTGATAACTTAAACAAAATATTTCTTGATAATTTTACTTGTAGACTACAAACCAGCTAGGAGAAAACCACCTAATTTTTTTTGTCGAAACACGAAAATCTCAAATTTCGTAGTTCGAGCATTATTTCTTGCACAGACGAATAGGTGGATCGTTTTGTACTATGATTAAACGTATTCTTCCAACTTTGTATTATTTGTAAATGTCTGTGGAAGGCAAAAACTCAAAATCACAAAACCAGCATTTTTCTGGTTTTGGGGCCATATACATCTTAGTATTCATCAGTTTTAAGAATTTTAAGTATTGGAATCGTCTTTCACAACCATAAAGTAAAGCTCCACCAAAGGATTTTTGTTCATTTTGCCTAGAAGCTACAAACAAAAAAGTGGGTTTTCACAACTTCACGTGTCTGACCTGCACATGCCTATACATTTTTTCCTGGACCTTTCTCTACAGTTTTTTTAGTGTAATCATGTCTCACTGACATATACTTGCGATAGATACAAAAATATTGAGAATGGGATGTGCCTGCTTCATTCCTGGAGGCATGCAAGTCCAAGATGTCCGAATGTTAAAAAGGTTTTGACCATTTTTCTTTTGGAGTTCGTGTGATTCTTCAACAAAAACTACGTAGATTTGAAGGTATAGTGTTTTAGGACTCCCCCAAACTATTTAGGAGCTGTAGGACCGTCGATTGTTTTAGAAATAAATTTTTATTTGCTTGTTCAGCTGCCCTTAAGGGACTGTTTTCCGGCCGACTCTGTCTGTCTCAGAGATGTTGAAATTTTCTCAAAATTCGATCAAATAGTTTATCGAGATGCATTGTATAACGTTCGATAGTTCAAAAGCTAAGAAAATAACAAGCAAAAACAGATTCTTTAATCATAATCGTGGTTGCAAACCATTTTTTCACCACATTGAATCAGCAAAAAAGTTACGGCCCGACCTGCCTTTTTGACAAAGTTTCCGAAATATATTCCACAAGAAATGGTGACTTTTTTACAACTTCAAATGCTTTGTTTGTCAAAAGTACTAAAAATAATTCAAAATCGATTGCAGATTCTGAATCAGAGTGATCTGAAGAATTTAACTGTATGTTTTCTTATTTTTAAACCGGCCGCGCACTTAACTTAAATTTTTCCATGTTATAAGAAACATATGATTGACATTCTATCCCGAGGTTGGTTGGCGCCGGGCGGTATGAGTTCGGCTACTCGCGCGCATAGGGGTGAGCGCGCTCGGGGGGGGGGGGGAGAAGGGATTATGCCGACACACCCGGTATATGATGGCAATCATGACTTATCGTTCCGGTCTGTCGGTTATCCTTGGTCTGGAGATTACAGAGTCCCTACCGTTCACTTTAGGTATTCCTCAGTCTCAATATCGTTAGGACAGTTACTATGATCAGTTATTAAATATCGCACTATTGTAACAAGGCACCGGCAGTGGTGTCCCGAGTCATCTCGTTATCAGTTCTAATGTTCACTGTGTCGAAGTCGCAGGCCCGGCCCATATCTCGGTGCCACCGGCAGGGTATCATAGTAGAAGGTTGCAACTTTTTGCAAATCGATTGTGATATCGACAGAGGCCATTTGGTGGCAGCACTTGTTTCCAAATGTGATCAGATGCACTCCGTGACATAGCGTGAAGACTGACCCTTCAACTTGAAGGCGCTGTTCTTCAAGTGTGCTTCAAGTTGAGGAAAACCGGCCGGCCCAAGTAGTAGTATTAGTTCAATCAGTTATTAATATTAATAACTATGACTAGTATATCATACTAGGCTATCATACTGAAAGTAATCAGTCTGAGCTCTACTGCTGCAGCCTGAGCGCTAGCTTGGTGACAAAGCCACTGATCACCACTATGTCAGTACGTTGTAATGTACTACTAATAACCGTTACTCCACTAGTCAATTTACCGGTAATTTGGATAGTCTTAGTCATAGGCAGGTTCATAGGCCGGACAGTTATTAATACCTTTATTACTGACAAGGAAACTTTCTAGAATATTCGCAAATCATAGTCTGGAATGCCTAGAACCAAATGAGTATTACCATTATGTTAAGGTCATCACATTTTGTGTGACCCAAAGTTATTAAAAGTCTTTTCTTCGGTTATTCTTTACCCTTAGCGGGGTAGCTTCCCTAAACTCTGCGTTTGAGAGACATATTCCGTTGGTTATGAGCCTTGACAAGGAGGCAAGTGTGCCGAAGCACGTATTGAGTCAAGTCCCCATATTCGAGGGCGATGACCAAAGCTTTTTGGCCTTGGTCAAGCAAGTTTCAGAAGCACATGCAGGGGGTATCTGTCCACGTGACAGAGATGGTATCTGTGGCATTGGCCGACCCAGCTAAAGCCAAAAAGGATTTTCCTTACGATGAAGCAAGGGCTAAGGCGGCAGAAAACTTAGAAGAGCCCGACTCGCCCATAAGTGATAGTGAGGAAGATGAAGAGTCAGACACCTCTCAGAGAGGAAGACAGAGACCCCAGAGAAAGAAAGAAGATCACAAACAACCAGAAGATTGGGATAAAATGACAGCAGAACAAAAGAGAGAGTGGAAAGAGAAAGAAGCGAGGAAGAAGAAAAGACTAAGTAGAAGACTACTTACAAGAAGAAAGACAGCTATCCGCAAAGAGAAGAAATATTATGAAAGGATGAAAGCTTTGCAGTTATGTCTGTCTGTGGCCTTTTCCAAAGACAATGTATCTAACTTCCTGCGAACACAGAAGACGAAAGGACCCATTGAAGAGTTGATAGCAGTAAGAGATCAGTGGGTATGCATTTCCGGAGCAGGTAGGTACATGTTAGAGGAAGAGTTTGAGAGAACGAGGCCAAGGGCAAGTGAGAGGTATATAGACTGGCTAAATGAATTCTCGCAAAGAAAATTCAGCTTGAAAGTTTACGTGGGACGCCATTTTCCGATGAGGAAGCAAAGAGAAAGCTCTTTAAGAAACTGCGCTACCATCCAGCTTTCGGGGATAAATTTCAGGTGGACCGCTATGATCTCCCGGCCAGACTAAGACCAAATTTTTCCGAATAATGCGAAGCATCTAAGGAAAGATGGAAAATGTGGGAAGAAAAAGAAAGACGTAACAGATTCCGTGAAAGTAAAGCTCAAATACGCAAACATAACAACAGGAAATCTCGGGATGGCAAGCAGCAGCAAGAAACCAATCTCCTAATGGATAACAAAGGGAAACGGGGAGACAATAAATCGGGACCAAAGACAGCTCCAAACTGGACACTCAAAGTCACGTGTTTTGGATGCGATGCCAAAGGCCATACCATGAGATATTGCCAGGTGATTTCGGAAAAGTTCCGCAAAGAAGGAAAATTGAAGCGGAATCAAACAGAAGACAAGACCACAGAACAAGAAAAGAACGAACAAAAGAACAATTACAAGAACAAAAAGAAACCCTTTCATAAGAAAAAGAAATCACTCACTTTGATAACAACCGACAACGACAAAAACGAAAACGAACAAAGTGACTCTGACACAAACGTTGCTTTAATCCATGTGGGGAACACTTATGATAAGAGCGATGATGATGAGGAGGAAAGAGAAAAAGAGGATGAGCAACCAAGCTCACCTCCCGACGAACCTAGAAGTACCCAAGCCCTTTTGAATGATACAAAGACCACACCTAGGGTAGGGAATAGACGTAGTGAGAGTGGGGAAGAACGGGAAGTGCGGTTAGTATCGGCCACCCTACGAGGTCCCTCCTCACTACGGGGAGAAGGCAAGGAAGTGCGGTTAGTATCCGCCACCTCACGATGTTCCCCAGTCATCCCTAACCCTAACGAAACTCCTTTGAGGCTTGAGAGTTCTTACGGAGTCGCGCCTGACACAAAATGTGCAGGAATAAACAGACGCAAAAAACCTTGTAATGTTTCCGTTGAAAAATCAAAAGGAAAGGGAGTATACGAAAATCACGCGAAACGATTATCTTATGCGAGGTAGTACTGCGGATATCACGCCACACAAGACCCAGATTACCCGGAGTTGGATTTGTCCGTAAGTCCCGTGTTGCGTCCCCCCAAATCTCCTTATTACCCAGACGAGCGAGGTCTTAAAGCTGCGGCATTGGAAAAGTCCCATAAAATTTCGCAAAGACTCGTTTTCGGGGAATTTGAAACTTTACGTGACCCCCAAATTTGCACAAGTCCACAAGTCTCGCAAAATATTCCGCAACCACCACATGAGAAAAAGTTTAGCAAACATAATCCATTTTCTAGTCAGCGGACCGGCCAGAGCAAAGAAGGGAGCGAAGAGAGTGGAGTGGTTGAGGGAGAGCAACGACTGGGTCCCACTTCTGCCAACAAGTTCGGCAATCAAGTAGGTCCCACCTCACAACAACTCCAAATCTCTAGTTCTAGACCAATCACAGCACTTCCACCAACACAAACAACAAACACACAACCCATCAACCCCCCCGTCATCACCTTCAAAAATATAAATGAATAGCTATAGCTAAAACGTTGATGAATGAGTGCGTGAGGGGAATGAATGGAGAAGTGATGCGTGTTGCGAGTGGCGAGCTAGAGAGAGATGACTTTTTGACTGACATTGTAAGAGCAATAGAAGGCTTGGATAGAGCAGTCAGACAGAGTCCAATCACTACACCTCCACAAATCACAGAAGAGGGAGAAAGTGAGGGTAGAGGAGAGGGAGAACTAGAGACAGAAACAGAGACAGAGACAGAGACAGAGCATGTGTTGATACATGTGAAAAAGAGTGATGAAGAGAGACATGACAGTACAGGATAGTGGAGCAAGCACAGACATATCATGCAGAGAAGACAGATTGATGGATGTCGATGAGATAGACCCGGTAGAGCTACTGACAGGTAATGGAGAGAGGGAGTCGAGTAAGTCAGGAAGAGCTAGGCTGACAGTGATAGATGGGAAAGGAAGGCCTAGATCAGTAGAAAAGAAGATGTTACTCGACACTACCTTGCCAGTTAGCATAGTCTCTACAGGACAGATGGACCACAGACACAACAGATCAGTCATTCACCAAAACGGACAGCTAGTGATAAGTAAGCATGAAGTAAATAAGAGAGAGAAAGAATTACACGTAGATATAGTATTATACGAAGCTTACCTAAGAAAGTCAGACAAACCTAGAAAGATAGGAATCAAGCTTTTTCATTATGCCTGTGGGCATTATGGGTTAACAAAGATGCGCCTATTGGCAAAAATTTTGAACATTAAGTTAGTTGGTGACGAGAGTGATGTGAGATTCTGCGAATCTTGCATGATAGGAAAGTCTAAACGTTTGCCACGTTTTGCAGTTAATACGATAGAAAGAGCCCAAAAGCCAGGTATAATCCTACACATAGACACATCAGGACGTGGGCAACTATCAATAGGTGGTAAACGGTATAAATTTTCAGTCACGACGACTGCTCACTATTCATTCTTGACTTTTACTTAGCCCATAAGAATGAGTTTGTAGATTGTTTAAAACAAGCTGTAACCTTTTATGAGAGACAGACAGGAAACAAAGTAAAAGAAATTCGCGTAGATCAAGAATTCGATATTCCGGAGGAAGTCATAAAGTGGTGTAAAAATATTCGCTTTATTTGGAAAACTTCCGCGACAAACGATGAAGACGGGAATCCTATTGCGGGAAAAGTGAATGATATTACGGCGGGGCCTGCACGAGCAATGAGATATCACGCTAAATTACCGCCGCAATTCTGGGCAGAATTAGAACACGCAGCCACAACCATTCACAACATACTACCGGCAATTCACGGGGAACGCAAAGGAATTTCGCCTTATGAACAGCTGTTAGGTAGAAAACCAGCACTCTTTCACTTAAAACCAATAGGATGCATGGTGTGTTACATGTACCTAAGACTAAAGTGCGGAAGGGAGAGTACAGAGGGAAAAAGGTGATGCTAGTAGGATATGATCTATTTCGGGAACTATACCGCGTATGGGATGGTAAGAAGATAATTTCCGGAGTGAGAGATGTGAGATTTAATAATCACAAAATCGGCAAACAAGCTCACCCTCCTAAACTGGTGTCGTGGGATAATGATGACTCTAAGGGGGAGAATGAGAATGAGAGCGAGCAACTACACACATCTCCACAAGCATCACCACCCCAGTCACCATCTCAATCACCTAAGTCACCGCACAACGTCAACAAAGACCACCCAACAACACAGTTTGATGAAGCTGAGGGGGAGATAGAAAATGTTGATGTCGATGTGAATGAGAATGAGCACGCATATAAAAATGAGCATGTGGAGAAAAATACACTGGATCATAAACATACACGCCTACACACAAGTCCAGAGCCACATTATCCACAACAACCACCCACAGAGCACAAGATCAAACCACAAGAACACGAAAATGAACAAGATCCAACAGATCCACTAAAAATACATGAAAGAAGAGCATACGAAGAGAAATCACCACCATCTAAGGGATTAACGTGGGAGCAGAGTCAGAGAGTAACGGAGAGTAACATAATCCCCGGTAAAAGGCAGCGCAAGGCAGTAGAGAGATTTACCCCCTAGCAATGAGCCCAAGAGAGAAAAGAGAGAGGCTCAAGAGCTGATAGGTAAGGTAGTAAGAGTGCCAGCGCGTGCATGGGGAGATGGATGGGCGAAGAAAAAGTACGGTGTGGGATGGGAGAGCATAGTACGGGTAGGGGTAGTCAGCAGAGTGTGTGACCCCAGAGATAGACTCGTAGTAAGACAGACCTCAGCCCACCCACATAGTTAAGTTTGAAGACGAAGAAGAACGGATGTTGAATTCGGAAATCCACAAATACTCCGTGAAAGATCCCGAATACCCGTTGCAAAGTCCCGCTAATATGTTTTTATGCGATGACCGTATGGTGGCAGATGAGATTCGTGATTTTTATTTGTATGTAGACGTCAGAGTACCCAAAGATGTCATAGAGGCAGGTTTGACAGCTAAAGATGTTTTAGAGGGTATGAAAGCAGAGCTAAAAGCTCTTCAATCCTTTAACACATACACATGGGTACCCCATAAGGAGGCAAGCAAGGCAGGAGTTAGTAAGATAGTTAGATTGACATGGGTTCACAAAGTAAAGTTAGATGAGAACGGGAGAAAGTTCATAAAGTCTCGTTTAGCTTTACGGGGAGATATGTTAGAACCCGGTGTTAGCTATAACCCAGATCAGCTCTTTGTTCCTTGCGCCGCGCACCATTCACTTTTATTTCTCGCCAAACTATCTGCCCAGCTGGCACAGACACAAACACTATACGGCATAGATTTTAAAAATGCATACCTGAATGCTCGTATGAATGACCCTGTTTATGCATATGCGCCAGAGAGTGTAGATAGAGAAGGGCATGAGGGGATGATATGGCGTATAGATGGTGCCTTATATGGCGCACCTCAGGCAGGAAGAAGATGGTACGAGATTAGCACCCAAGTTAGAGGAGTTAGGCTTTAGGCTGCTAGATTCTGATTTATGTATCTTTGTAGAAAATGATAAAGCTTTAAGAGAAGCGAAATAGGGATATTTCATGTAGATGACTTGTTGTTCACAGCACCAAACAAACAAGCATATGAGCGTTTTGCGTCCGCATTAGAAAAACATTTCCCGCTCAAAAGACTCGGTATAGCCCGTGAATTCAAAGGAATAGAGATGGAGCAATCGAACGGGAAAATAATTTTGCATCAGCGAAAATATCAGCAGCAGATACTAAAAGAAGTAGGTTACGATTCTGCTAAACCCGTCAGTACTCCAGCGCAAGAACATTTCACGGAACTGTTAGAATCAGCCAGCTTGCGAAAATTTTCAATTCCTAGTTTAGTTGGTCGTTTGCTATTTCTCGCGAAGATGACAAGACCCGATATAGAACAAGCACTAAATTCGGCAAGTGTCATGCAAACTATCGATAAGTGAATAACTTATGCGATGTTAGGCAGAATCTTTCGTTATTTCGTTAACTCTTATCAAGGTTTAGCTTACCATGAGCCTAAGTCAGAGCAGGAAGGGCAAACCTATCCAAAACTTTCCATGTGGCCCGACGCGGCTCACAAAGTTTGTAAGAAAACAGGGAAATCCCGCACTGGATTCGTGATCCTATGGGGCAGCGATCCCGTTGCATGGTTATCAAAGCGACAGAGTCGCATCGCCCTGAGTTCCAATGATGCTGAAATATTTGCAGCAACTGAGTGCAAAAATTTGAAAACGATATAAATCTATATTATACACATATATAAATTAATAATGGAAGTGGATAAACCTTCGTATCAATCAAAGTCTAATCCGATTCCCATTCCGTGGGGCGGGAAAAAGTTATTTTCCGATGTGGTCAGAAAAAGTAAACGACCCAGTTATAGTGAGAAATTTTTAAGATTAAAAGACAAAACTATAGAAGAATTTATTAATAGGGTCAGCAAATTATTTATTAAAACAACCGGAATGGACGAGTATCCGATTTATAGATTGTTGAACAATAAAGGAAAAGGCATAAAAGTATGTGCAAGAGATGAAAATGTCGCCAGATTTTTAGTCCAAGACAGGGAAAATAGAAGCATAAAACAATATAACACAGAAGTGTTTAATGGTTATAAGAAAAAAATAATTAACTTATTTGATACAGACGAAGAACTTCAAGAAACATTACTATGCTATATAAATGGAGATATTGATAGGCTTGGCGAAGCGATGAAAAAACATTATATTTATTCAAAAGAATATAAAAATAGACTTAAGTTAAATGATATATGGCTTAATCCAAACAAAACCACTTGTACAACTACGGGCGAAACTATTTTCTCTCAGGAAAAAATAATGGATTAACTATAATATGAGTGGATTTATTGTGTTGCTGGTGTTATTGTTAATATTCTATCTGCCAGGATTTATAAAAGTTTGTCTGATTAACAAAAATGGTTGGACGCTATATTATACTCCGAAATGCCCGCATTGTGTTAAACAATTGGACAACATCGGGTATTGGCAACATATTTTAAATAAAGTTGATTGTTCGGAAAATCCTTCCATATGTTCAAAAGAATTGGTAAATGCTTTCCCGACATGGAAAAAATCTAATGGTGAAAGAAAAGAAGGAACTATGACTTATGATGAACTAGATGTTCTAATTCAATAAGGATCAACCCGTCAGTTTAAGATATTTTTAAAATGATAATTTTGAATATATTATTGATATAAAATTCGCTATGTCTAGTACAATAAACACACCAGAAAAGAAAAACCCCAACAAAAAAAGGACAGTTGTTGGAGGTCGCGAACCCGAAGGAAAACGTGTTTTGTTTCAGGATCAAACAAAACCAGCATTAGAGAGGGACTTGCACTGAAACACATCACACAAGAACTAAACATAGCCCAAAAGAGCCCGATAGAATTATTTGAGGATAACTCTCAAACAATCTTAGCGGCAGAGAGGGGTATGTCAGGTAATAGAACTAAACACTTACCTTTAGAATTACACTTTATGCACCACCTACAGAGAGACGGTGAGATTAAGTTTGTAAACGTAGGTACGAAGAAGCAGATAGGTGATGTAATGACAAAATATTTACCGAAAGAACAATTCGAGTATTTACTGAACAAATTTACTGTAAAGATCGAGTAATTTCGGGATTTGCATGTCCACTCACTTATGTTTGCTTTCAGTGTTTTGTGCAGTTTGTTGCTTGTTGCAGCAGCTTTGTTTTGCGCGGGGGTCGGTGTGACTGCGAGCAGTCGAGCCGAGGATGAATAGCAGACTGCCGCGCCGAGACAGGCGGCGAGGCTCTCATGCCCCCAACTTAGTGACTCAAATTCTTTCTATCCTTCTTTCTGTCCTAGAATAGGAAATCTTAGAAATTTTTCGATTTTGCTACCCTGTAAGGGAAGCGCTTGCAAATTTTTGAACACATACATACTTCATACATGTTACTGCATGTGTATATATATATACATAGAGGATGTGATGTAATTGGGAGTTGATGACCTTCGGGTTACCCATAACTGATCCTCACCACTATTTTTCCATTTATACATAGACTATGACTTGCGACTAAGGGGGAGCGTTGTAATGTACTACTAATAACCGTTACTCCACTAGTCAATTTACCGGTAATTTGGATAGTCTTAGTCATAGGCAGGTTCATAGGCAGGACAGTTATTAGGCAGGCTGAGGTTCATAGGCAGGACAGTTATTAATATAAGCTTTATTACTGACAAGGACATTTTCTAGAATATTCGCAAATCATAGTCTGGAATGCCTAGAACCAAATAAGTATTACCATTCTGTTAAGGTCATCACATTTTGTGTGACCCAAAGTTATTAAAAGTCTTTTCTTCTGTTATTCTTGATCCTTAGCGGCCCCCGGGTAGCTTCCCTAAACTCTGCGTTTGAGAGATAGATTCCGTTGCAGTAGCATTTTTACTATCAATTACATGCCCAAGTCTTTGTACGATTACTACCATCATACTTCTCGGAAATAAAATAAAGGGTGCACCACTGCGAATTCAAGAAC
>WBZZ01001705.1:147500-167500 GCA_019918135.1 Paulinella micropora
AACCGATGTTATTTGGTTTGCCCGCGTTCTTGTCTAGAGATACTGATCCTAATCTTTACTATATTCGTTCAGTACCTATTCAAGTCAGAGATGTCAATGCGTGTTTTCAAATATATAGCCCAGCGCAATTGCTTAGGGTAGAAAGATCAAATCTGTCAGGCTGCGGGCTGTTTTGGGGTACGTCAATTGTTGAGTTTGGAGATCTTAAATTTCTGAGCTGGAAAGAGCTGGGGGTCTGGGGGCAGGATGGGCCCTGGACAATCGAAGGGACGCTCCGGGAAATCCCTCGGAAGGGACATCCCGGGACATCCCTGCTCGGGAGACGTCGAGATTTAGGAACATCCCAAATTGGGAGACGTTCCGAATTTTTTTTGGGAATGTCTCAATTTTTTTTTCTTTTTTTTTCGCAAGGAGTTCCAAAGCCCCATGCATATTGGTGCCTCACATTATCACACGTCTCCTGTATTTTGTTTATATGGAATGACACCGGCCATCTCATTCTTCTTTTATAGAAAACAATAATCGAAAAGCGGTGTGTTCAAAAAAAAAAAAAAAAAAAAAAAAAAACAAGTTTCGTTAAAAAAGTTTTCCATGTCGGATTTATCACGGAACAAGAGCTTGAGGCTCGGGGATGCTGCATGCTGTGGAACATCTTTGGGGCATGCTAGGACATTCCAGCTCAAGTCCGTTCCGGACAAACCCTTCGGTAAGGACGACCGAACATGAGGGACATCAAATCTGCGGACGCCCCAAAAAAGTTTTCAGGAATTTCCCCTTTTCTCTCTCTCTCTCTCTCTCTCTCTCTCCTCTCTTACTTCGACGGGGTTCCATCCCACGACCTGCAATTTGTACAATGGGACGGGGGTATGAGGAAGGGAAAGGGAGAGTAGGTATGGAAGTTTTGGTCATGGGATACACATGGTATAACATTATTTCTACGGGCCTGCAATTTGTACCATGGAATTAATCCAGCTGTCTCGGCCTTCTCCCCAGAGAAAGATAGAATCAAAGTCCTGCATATTCTTTTGGGACACCTCTTACATATACATACACACATACATACATACATACATACATACATACATACATACATAGATACATACATACATACATACATACATACATACAAATACATACATAAATACATAGATACATACATACATACATACATACATACATACATACATACATACATACAATATATATGTTAGACGTAAGATGGCGGGCTGTGGAGTTTCAGGTGGCGGGTGGCTGGTGGCTGTTGGCTGGTGTGGCGTGTGGCGGGTGGCTGGTGGCTGGTGTGGCGTGTGGCGGGTGGCTGGTGTGGCTGGTGTGGCGGGGCCGACCTGACGCGTCCAGGATCTGCGGCAGACTGGAGCGCGTCGAAAATACGAAGCGCATACCGGGGTCGTGGAAAATTCGCTCTGCAGACATGCATACAGAAAGATAGATGGAGAGGGGCCGATAGCCAGAGAGGTAGGTCTGGAGGGTGCGGGCAGGCCAGGCGCGCTGGCAGCTCACACAGACCGATCACACGCAGAGAAAAAGAGAGAGAGAGAGAGAGAGAAAGAGAGAAAGAGAGAGAGAGAGAGAGAGAGAGAGAGGGAGAGAGAGAGGGAGAGGAGGGGAGGGGAGGGAGGGAGGGAGGGAGGGAGGGAGGGGAGTGCGCTGGCAGACCGATGACGGCGTCCAGCTGCCAGGCGTCGGCGGGGAAGTAGAGCTTGGTGTCGTACCTGTGTGTGTGCAGCACGCATGGAGCTGTGTGCAGCACGCGTCATCGAGCCGCGCGCTGCTAGCTTTCCCACTCACGCCTCGGCTCCGGCCGCACACCCACGAGCAGCAATAACAGAGACTTGCTGCAAGCGAACCGCGGCGGGCATACTCGTCGTTGAGTCCGTTGTCATACATGCCATACATGGCATATATTAGGGACAATGTGGTGTGCGCTGACCCGTCGTTGAGTCCGTTGTCGGCGAAGAAGTTGTTGAGGCCGAAGTGACACGTGTTGTCAGCCATGTCGTCCGAACCTGAACAACAACACAAACACATACATAACACATGGGCGATACCTGAAACGTACATACACACGCACAAACTTGCGGAATACATACATACGTACACACACACACACACTCACATATATTTATATATATATATGTATATATATATATAATATACATATATACGTATTTATATGTATATATATGTATATATATATATACGTATATATATATACGTATATATATATATATATATATATATATATATATATATATATATGTACATACATACATACATACATACATTACATCTATTACATTACTTTATATATATATATATATAAATATATATATATATATATATATATATATACATACATACATACATACATACATACATTACATATATTACATTACTTACATTACATAATAACACATTACATACATTACATACATTACATACATTACATACATTACATACATACATAACATACATACATACATACATACATACATAGATACATACATAACATAACATAACATAACATAACATAACATAACGTATATATATATTATATATATATATACATATATACATATATACATATACATACATACATACATACATACATATATACATATATACATACGTACATACATACGTACATACATACATACATACATACATACATACATACATACATACATACGTACATACGTACGTACGTACGTACGTACACATACGTACGTACGTACGTACGTACGTACATACATACATACATACATACATACATACATACATACGTACGTACGTACGTACGTACGTACGTACATACATACATACATACATTTATACATACATACATACATACATACATACATAACATACATTACATACATTACATACATACATACATACATACATACATACATACATACATACACACACACAGACACACACATACTAACGTACATATGTACGTTCCTACATACAAATCAGACTTACGAGCACAAAGGTATGTGTAGTTGGTACGTGCACAAGCCGGTGCGTGCGGCAGTCAAGGCGACAGAAAGGAGAGTCAGTCAGGGCGGCAGAAAGGAAAGAGTGAGGCAGTTGAGAGGCAGAAAGGTAATAGTGAGGGATTGTAGGCGGCAGAAGCTGACCACTGTGGCTGAAGTGGCAGAGCACGTTGCAGAAGTTGAGCCGCGCCTGCACACACACACACACACACACACACACACTTACACACACACACACATGGTCCACAGGCGCAGCAAAAGTCGCAGAGTTGTTGCCCCCCATTCCACCCCCCCACCCCCCCCCCCCCCCCCCCCTGCCCCGCACTCTTCTTTTCGCATCCACAGGGCGGATATGTGCGGGGACCATGGTGATTTCACTGATGCACATCTCAAGGAAGGCGGCGAAGGTGCTGAAGATGCCCTGACGACCCTTCTCCATGCCGAAACCAGCCGCCGCACTGCAACACACAACACACAACGCCATATACAGCTAGATAGCTAGGTAGAAAACAGATAGATAGATAGATAGACATATAGATAGATAGATAGATAGATAGATAGACAAACAGAGATAGAGAGATAGAGATAGAGAGATAGAGAGATAGAGAGATAGATAGATAGATAGATAGATAGATAGATAGATAGATTAGATAGAGAAAACATCTGAGAAAGCAAGAGAGATGTCATCGTAGGTCGTAGTTGGTGGGTAGGATGGTAGGTAGGTAGGAAGGTAGGAAGGTAGTAGGTAGGTAGGTAGATCGCTGCGCACACCTGAAGTTGCCTCGCTCCATGATGCCGCCGGCCACGAAGATGTCCGGGTAGGCTTTGTGGATCACGTCCAGCCCCGTGGAGCCCTCCAGGTCGCAGTCGATCACACGCACCTAGCCCACGCAACACACAACACACATACACACATTCGGATAGACACATACAAACACACACACACACACACATACACACACACACACACACATGCACACACACACACACATACACACACAAACACACGCACTCACACAGCGCAGGCCAGCCTGCTCCGACGCGCACCCAGGGCAGGTTGCAATTTGGGGGGGAGGGGGGGGGGGGGGGGGGGGGGGGGGGGGGGGGGGGGGGGAGGGGGGGAAGGGGGCAAAGCGGACCTTGGCCTTGCGCTCGTGCGGAGTCATTTTCGCCAGCTGCTTGTTGATGGATTTGCCGAACTGCTTGCGAGCCGCCTCCTTCTTCCCTACGCACACACACATAACACATAGATACACACACACACACACAGCCACGCCTGTGGCGGCGGCGCGGTGGGCACGGCTGGTGTGCGTACCGGAGCCCTCGTACTGCTTCTGCGGGTCAGCGGTGCCCTTGATTGACTTGAGCACCGCAACGGCCTCCGTCAAGCCACTGACCAACACACACACACACACACACACACAAACACACACACACACACACACACACACAGACACAGCACACACAGCACACACAGCACACACAGCGGTGTCTGTGATGGACTTGAGCAGCGCTGCAGCCTCCGTCAAGCCGCTGCACACAGCAGACACAGCACACACACACACACACACTCACACAGCAGATACACACACACACACACACAGCATAAGCAGACACACATACCGCGCACGCCCGTCACAACAACCACTTACTCTCGGGTGCGCCAGCAGACCAAGGCAACGCCAACAAGCGCACTCCACAGAGTCTCTCTGCCTACCTGTCTGTCTGTTTGCTTGTCCGTCTCTCTCTCTCTCTCTGTCTCCCCCCCCCCCCCCCCCCCCCCCCCCCCGCCCCTCCCCCCCCCCCCCCCCCCCCCCCCCCGCCCCTCCCCCCCCCCCCCCTCTCTTCTTTCTCTCTCCCTTTCTCTCTCTCTTCTTTCACTTTCTCTCTCTCTCTCTCTCTCTCTCTCTCTCTCTCTCTCTCTCTCTCTCTCTCTCTCTCGCTCTTTCTCTGCGCGTGCTTCTACGTTTGTGCCTCTCGCTCGCTGGCGGTAGTGTGTGCTGCGGACCGCTTTTCCAAGTAGGGGATGGCGTGCTTGACGGCGACGGCATCGTGGCCGTGCGTTTCTCCTGCCACAGCAACAGACAGCTCCTTCCCCCCCCCCCCCCCCCCCCCCCTCTCTCTCTCCCTCTCTCTTACTTTCTTCTATCTGGTTGGTCGGTCGAGCTTCCTGTGCTCTTGGTTGCTCGTTGTTGCTTACCCTACCTGAACTACTACCTGCCTGTCTACACATGGAGTGCATGCATTTGGCGGACCCTCGATGCCCGCTATGCCCGGCGCCATCTTGCGCTTGCTCACCACCGCGCGAGGACCTTGGCCCAAAATCGCCGCACGAATAGCACTAGCACAGCAACCAGACGCGATGTGCCACATAGCTGCGTACACATGCACGATTCCCCCCCCCCCCCCCCCCCTACACACATGCTGTATTGTTTGTTCTGTAGCGCTTGCGCTGCAAAATTGCAGCAGGTATTGGTGCCAGGCGGGCAGCACACACCGGTAGAGCGCGCTAACGTCTTCGCCATCGGTGTCGTAGCAAGTGATGCCGTGCCCCTTGAGCGTCGACGCCACCGTGTAGCCCTGAACACACACGCCAACACAGCCTCCACAACGACCTCTCTTTCTCTATCACTCTCTCTCTCTCTTCTCTCTCTCTCTCTCTATATATATGTATACATACATATATATATATAATATATATATACATATTATATATATATATATATATATATATATGTACACACACACACACATATATATATATATATTTATATATATATTATATATTATTATTATTATTATTATTATTATTATTATTATTATTATTATTATTATTATTATTATATTATTGTGGACACCGTGATAGCCCAGTGGTCAAGTTCTACCATCTGGGCCCTGTCGGCAGTTCGATTCCCGTCGGTGCCACCAGTATTTTCATTGAACATACCGGTCTATTTCTGGACCAGTATTTTCATTGAACATACCGGCCCGTCTGGAAGTGTTGGAACTGCCCTTGCGGGGGTGTCATTAGAGCTTATCGTCAATTCTTCGTACTCCCCTCACGGGTGAGACGATGGAGGCGCATGTGCAGAAATGCATCAGCCATTGACAGAGAAGCACTATTATATTATTATTATTATTATTGTTATTATTATTATTAATACTATTTATTATTGTTATTATTATTATTATTATTAGGGAGTACATAGGCCATCGGTCCTTTCCATGGGCTGATTGGTATAAAGCTCCTAGAGTAATGTTCTATGCCGTCACTTCCTTTATTCCACCGATTGGTGTGGAGACTTTCCTTATGGAATGGAGGACTGGATGCACATGGCCTTTTGGCTCAGCAATTGGCAGGAGATACACTATTATTATTATTATTATTATTATTATTATTTAGGGAGTACATAGGCCATCGGTCCTTTCCATGGGCTGATTGGTATAAAGCTCCTAGAGTAATGTTCTATGCCGTCACTTCCTTTATTCCACCGATTGGTGTGGAGACTTTCCTTATGGAATGGAGGACTGGATGCACATGGCCTTTTGGCTCAGCAATTGGCAGGAGATACACTATACACTATTATTATTATTATTATTATTATTATTATTATTATTATTATTATTATTATTATTATTATTATTATTATTATTATTGGACACCGTGATAGCCCAGTGGTCAAGTTCTACCATCTGGGCCCTGTCGCCAGTTCGATTCCCGTCGGTGCCACCAGTATTTTCATTGAACATACCGGTCTATTTCTGGACCAGTATTTTCATTGAACATACCGGCCCGTCTGGAAGTGTTGGAACTGCCCTTGCGGGGGTGTCATTAGAGCTTATCGTCAATTCTTCGTACTCCCCTCACGGGTGAGACGATGGAGGCGCATGTGCAGAAATGCATCAGCCATTGACAGAGAAGCACTATTATTATTATTATTATTATGGACACCGTGATAGCCCAGTGGTCAAGTTCTACCATCTGGGCCCTGTCGCCAGTTCGATTCCCGTCGGTGCCACCAGTATTTTCATTGAACATACCGGTCTATTTCTCTGGACCAGTATTTTCATTGAACATACCGGCCCGTCTGGAAGTGTTGGAACTGCCCTTGCGGGGGTGTCATTAGAGCTTATCGTCAATTCTTCGTACTCCCCTCACGGGTGAGACGATGGAGGCGCATGTGCAGAAATGCATCAGCCATTGACAGAGAAGCACTATATTATTATTATTATTATTGTTATTATTATTATTAATACTATTTATTATTGTTATTGTTGTTATTATTATTATTATTATTATTATTATTATTATTATTATTATTATTATTATTATTATTATTATTATTATTTTGGACACCGTGATAGCCCAGTGGTCAGGTTCTACCATCTGGGCCCTGTCGCCAGTTCGATTCCCGTCGGTGCCACCAGTATTTTCATTGAACATACCGGTCTATTTCTGGACCAGTATTTTCATTGAACATACCGGCCCGTCTGGAAGTGTTGGAACTGCCCTTGCGGGGGTGTCATTAGAGCTTATCGTCAATTCTTCGTACTCCCCTCACGGGTGAGACGATGGAGGCGCATGTGCAGAAATGCATCAGCCATTGACAGAGAAGCACTATTATTATTATTATTATTATGGACACCGTGATAGCCCAGTGGTCAAGTTCTACCATCTGGGCCCTGTCGCCAGTTCGATTCCCGTCGGTGCCACCAGTATTTTCATTGAACATACCGGTCTATTTCTCTGGACCAGTATTTTCATTGAACATACCGGCCCGTCTGGAAGTGTTGGAACTGCCCTTGCGGGGGTGTCATTAGAGCTTATCGTCAATTCTTCGTACTCCCCTCACGGGTGAGACGATGGAGGCGCATGTGCAGAAATGCATCAGCCATTGACAGAGAAGCACTATTATTATTATTATTATTATTATTAGGACACCGTGATAGCCCAGTGGTCAAGTTCTACCATCTGGGCCCTGTCGCCAGTTCGATTCCCGTCGGTGCCACCAGTATTTTCATTGAACATACCGGTCCGTCTGGAAGTGTTGGAACTGCCCTTGCGGGGGTGTCATTAGAGCCTATCGTCAATTCTTCGTACTCCCCTCACGGGTGAGACGATGGAGGCGCATGTGCAGAAATGCATCAGCCATTGACAGAGAAGCACTATTATTATTATTATTATTATTATTATTATTATTATTATTATTATTATTTAGGGAGTACATAGGCCATCGGTCCTTTCCATGGGCTGATTGGTATAAAGCTCCTAGAGTAATGTTCTATGCCGTCACTTCCTTTATTCCACCGATTGGTGTGGAGACTTTCCTTATGGAATGGAGGACTGGATGCACATGGCCTTTTGGCTTAGCAATTGGCAGGAGATACACTATTATTATTATTATTATTATTACTATTATTATTATTATTATTATTATTATTATTATTATTATTATTATTATTATTATTATTATTATTATTATTATGGACACCGTGATAGCCCAGTGGTCAAGTTCTACCATCTGGGCCCTGTCGCCAGTTCGATTCCCGTCGGTGCCACCAGTATTTTCATTGAACATACCGGCCCGTCTGGAAGTGTTGGAACTGCCCGTGCGGGGGTGTCATTAGAGCCTATCGTCAATTCTTCGTACTCCCCTCACGGGCGAGACGATGGAGGCGCATGTGCAGATTTGCATCAGCCATTGACAGAGAAGCACTATTATTATTATTACTATTATTATTATTATTATTATTATTATTATTATTATTATTATTATTATTATTTTGGACACCGTGATAGCCCAGTGGTCAAGTTCTACCATCTGGGCCCTGTTGCCAGTTCGATTCCCGTCGGTGCCACCAGTATTTTCATTGAACATACCGGTCCGTCTGGAAGTGTTGGAACTGCCCGTGTGGGGGTGTCATTAGAGCCTATCGTCAATTCTTCGTACTCCCCTCACGGGTGAGACGATGGAGGCGCATGTAAAGATTTGCATCAGCCATTGACAGAGAAGCACTATTATTATTATTATTATTATTATTATTATTATTATTATTATTATTATTATTATTATTATTATTATTATTATTATTATTAGACACCGTGATAGCCCAGTGGTCAAGTTCTACCATCTGGGCCCTGTCGCCAGTTCGATTCCCGTCGGTGCCACCAGTATTTTCATTGAACATACCGATCCGTCTGGACCAGTATTTTCATTGAACATACCGGCCCGTCTGGAAGTGTTGGAACTGCCCTTGCGGGGGTGTCATTAGAGCTTATCGTCAATTCTTCGTACTCCCCTCACGGGTGAGACGATGGAGGCGCATGTGCAGAAATGCATCAGCAATTGACAGAGAAGCACTATTATTATTATTATTATTATTATTATTATTATTATTATTATTATTATTATTATTATTATTATTATTATTAGTAAATCTGCCTTGGAGTGTTGACTGTGACATATTTGAGGAAGGGTTATGAGTTGGCGTCACAGTTTAACGCCTTGAGGCCATTGGGCTGGAACTCTGTTTAGCAAGTGTGACTAGGTTTTTTCATCGGGATGGTGATAGATGCTGGGGAGGAGGGTCGTTGCGCGCGTAAAAGATCTTAAACTCCGCATATGCTGGTTGATAGCCCAGGACCCAGCAGACACCAGATTGTTATGGGTGGGGTTTCGAGGCAGCTCTAGCAACCGCGCTTGGTGTATGCACTTGCACATTCGGTGACGTCTTGCAAGAGGTTGCTGGGACTGCGGAATAACCTCGGCTTAGTGCAGTCTTGCCCTCAGGAGCTCCATGGGTGGCCCCGATCATCAGGCGAGAGACTGACACGGGGGGGTGGAGGACCTCGAACAAGGGTATTGGAGGCTTATGTCCGTTGAGGATATGCCATTAGCTGCATCAGTACGCCTCAGATATAGTAAATCTGCCTTGGAGTGTTGACTGTGACATATTTGAGGGAAATCCCGATGAAAAAACCTAGTCACACTTGCTAAACAGAGTTCCAGCCCAATGGCCTCAAGGCGCTAAACTGTGACGCCAACTCATAACCCTTTGGTGGTAGATGCTGGGGAGGAGGGTCGTTGCGCGCGTAAAAGATCTTAAACTCCGCATATGCTGGTTGATAGCCCAGGACCCAGCAGACACCAGATTGTTATGGGTGGGGTTTCGAGGCAGCTCTAGCAACCGCGCTTGGTGTATGCACTTGCACATTCGGTGACGTCTTGCAAGAGGTTGCTGGGACTGCGGAATAACCTCGGCTTAGTGCAGTCTTGCCCTCAGGAGCTCCATTGGCCCCGATCATCAGGCGAGAGACTGACACGGGGGGGTGGAGGACCTCGAACAAGGGTATTGGAGGCTTATGTCCGTTGAGGATATGCCATTAGCTGCATCAGTACGCCTCAGATATAGTAAATATTATTATTATTATTATTATTATTATTATTATCATTATCATCCCTGAAAGGTGTTGGTGAAGGGGGTGGGGGGTTTGGGGGGAGGGGGAAAATGAAAATTGTGTACTCCCCCGTCCACCCCACCCCCACCCCCCCACCATTTCGGCACCCCTGTCGGAATAAATCATGGTTTGTCGGAACGAGGAGGAGTTGGGAGCTCATATTTGCAGGGTGGTTAGCCCCAGATTCGATCTTGATGCTGATATGATTTTTTTTTGGAATTCACGCAAATATTTGCGTTAGGGCAGTGTCCTGAATGCCAAAATTCCTTGTTTTTTTTCGCACCCCAATCGGAATAAATCATGGTTTGTGTGGGGGGGAGGTCCGGGGGGCCCTCCAAAAGTGATAAGAAGTGGGGCTGGCGGGGTTTGGTGCGCGAAGCGCACCGGTAAACCATCCTTTCAGGTGTTGGCGCAGCCCCTGATTATTATTATTCTTATTATTATTATTATTATTTGGACACCGTGATAGCCCAGTGGTCAAGTTCTACCATCTGGGCCCTGTCGCCAGTTCGATTCCCGTCGGTGCCACCAGTATTTTCATTGAACATACCGATCCGTCTGGACCAGTATTTTCATTGAACATACCGGCCCGTCTGGAAGTGTTGGAACTGCCCTTGCGGGGGTGTCATTAGAGCTTATCGTCAATTCTTCGTACTCCCCTCACGGGTGAGACGATGGAGGCGCATGTGCAGAAATGCATCAGCCATTGACAGAGAAGCACTATTATTATTATTATTATTATTATTATTATTATTATTATTATTATTATTGTGGCACCGCGATAGCCCAGTGGTTAAGGTCTACCATCTGGGACCTGTCGCCAGTTCGATTCCCGTCGGTGCCAGTATTTTCAAAGGATATTATTTTTGAAAGTATTGGTCTGTCTGGAAGGCTTGGAGCTGCCTTGCGGGGGTGTCAGTAGAGCCTATCGTCAAATCTTCGTACTCCCCTCGCGGGTGAGACGATGGAGGCACATGTGCAGAAATGCATTCGCCATTGACTGAGAAGCACTATTATTATTATTATTATTATTATTATTATTATTATTATTATTATTATTATTATTATTATTATTATTATTATTATTATTATTATGGACACCGTGATAGCCCAGTGGTCAAGTTCTACCATCTGGGCCCTGTCGCCAGTTCGATTCCCGTCGGTGCCACCAGTATTTTCATTGAACATACCGGTCTATTTCTGGACCAGTATTTTCATTGAACATACCGGCCCGTCTGGAAGTGTTGGAACTGCCCTTGCGGGGGTGTCATTAGAGCTTATCGTCAATTCTTCGTACTCCCCTCACGGGTGAGACGATGGAGGCGCATGTGCAGAAATGCATCAGCCATTGACAGAGAAACACTATTATTATTATTATTATTATTATTATTATTATTCGGAGGGGTGCACAAGATGGCACTCCATGGGAAGAGGTGGTTGGGCCTCTCCCCACGAAGGTGACCGCTTGGGGAGGGCGGTCACCGGGATATGCGCAACTCTCAACTGGGCATTTACTCGGTAGGGGTTCGGCCAGGCAGGTTGTGGGGTTGTCTGTTGGATTGTTGGTTGGCTCGTTTTTCTTGGCTGTTGGTTTGGGTCTGGTTTCCTGGTTAGCCCATTTTCGCCGAATTTCCTGCCGAGTAAATGCCTGGGGGCTTCCAGTTCCGGTTTGGTGATCTTGTTGAGGTGAGCATTCGGAGGAAACAGTACCGAGATGGGTTGAAGATAGGATTCACATTGAGCCGAGATGGGGCTGAGTTGACCTGTTCCAACTCGGCTCCATTTCGGCTTCATGTTAATCCTATCTTCATCCTATCTGGGTTTTGTCTCCTCCCTATCTTCGCTTCTTCGGGGTTGCCTAACTGGAACACATGATGAGCGCACGTTGGAGAGGGGCTTCAGTCGGTCCCAATGCCTTGCCAGTGCCTTGCTGCGTTGCCGTGCCTTGCCCCATGCATTCACACCCTCCACCGTTGCATTTCTAACTGAGCAGCTTCGGCTGGGATTACTATACTTGTCTGTAAGACCCTATAGGTACCGCTAGGTTCGCGCCTTCTATACCCACGTGGGGGAAGGAGTTTCAGCGGCACGCCGTCCGATCTGGCTCCACTCGGGGACACCCGTACCTCATGATGTGTATTGTTAGGAGCAGCTGAAAGTCCATAAGGCATGAGAGTAGAGGCGTTGGCGATGCGATGGAGAGTGTGTGTACTGCGTGAGGCAGGTTCTGGCGACGCTGGGGGTGCTGGCGGGCGCCGAAGGGCACGAAGCGACGCGGCAGCGTCCAGTGACACCGGCGGAAATGCGTGTAGTGTGTGTTGCAGATACCGCCGATGCTATTTGCATGGACGGGCGCTTTCCTCGGCGTAAAGAGGCGCGGCGGTGATGGCCAGCGACATTGGCCGTCTACTACTCTCAATGGATTACAAATACGCGAAGCACGGAGCTACCACTGTGGCCCTTATGGGACAAGGTAGAATCGCCGAAGACCTGGACAATTCCCGTGGGAATGCCTCTTCGACGGGCTCTGGCCCGATGTCCCAGGATGGGAGGATGAGGGCTCGCGTATATGACGGAATTCCTGAACCACGTGGAGAGGCTATCTTAGCTGCGCCTCATCCTTCCTCCCCAAACCTGGCACACGGGTCGGCGCTTCAACATAAGGCGAGCGGCGCTATATGGCAGATGGCACCGCCGCCTCGACGGTACCGGCGGGTAGATCGGTACGACAAGGACGGGCGTAATCTGATTGTCTGGGGGCTCTCAGAACGCGCCAATCTACAGGAGATCGCCTCCAAAATGAGCGGTCTTGGTCTGGTGGTCCCGGTAATGGAGTGGCAAGGCCAGCGAATGTCTCGTCACCTGGAGCTGGTCTACGAGGACGATGACAGCAGGCAGACGGCGTTGCAGCAACTCAAACATCTCAAATTCTTCGGCAGAGGGGTCAATGTGGCCCTTGGGCGCAGGTTCAGGGACAGGGAACGTGTCCGAAGGCTTATTCGCATCCATCTGCGTGGGGAAGCGGCGGTCCGGAAGGAGGAAGCTGCGACGGGATATCGCGTCTTGCCTCTGCATGAAGAATGTGTCGATGATGTGCAGGTGGTGTCTTCGGAATTGGCTGCCGATGCACCTAAGTGTGTGTCTGAGTGTGCTGATGTGCATGTGGTGCCCCTGCATTCGGCGGCCAGTGCAGTGGGGGACCAACCTGCGCAAGCACCTGCAGAGGGGGGCAGCACGAGGGCGGAAGCCAAGCGCGGCCGTCGGGTCCGGAAACGAGCCAAGAAGCACCGCTCCAAGCAGTTCGATACCGGCTTCAAGCTACTCGTCGCGAGTCACAACTGGCAGGGTAAAACGGGATACGACAACGTAGGCACGGCGGAATGGGCATCATTCTACAAGCACGAGGGCTGGCTAGTCATCGGGGCTCAGGAGCACCGCATGGGCAAGAAGCAACTTTCCAAATGCAGCCTGGATGGATTCCGGATTTTTGGAAAACCTGCGGAGGTCAGCGAGAAAAATCGCTGCAAGGGTGGGGTTCTATTCGCGGTGGCTAACTTCCTTGGTCCGTATTGCAACCTGGTGTCAGCCCCCGTCGACCACCGGCAGCAAGTGTGGCTGCGTATCGCCTCGGGTGTTACCGGCGCTCAGGATATCTATGTGGGCAACGGCTACTTTCCCCAGGAAACGCAGGAAGAAGAGTCGTCAGAGGCGTATGCGGCCTGGCAGGCAGCTATAGCTTTTTTTGGAGCCAAAGGTCTTGTGGTCACGGTGGCGGATGCCAACGCGAAGCTCGGGCCGGCATGCAGCCGAAAAGAGGAGGGCATCGTCGGTCAGCACGGGGAGGTCGATGATAAGGGAGCACCGGTACGTTCGGAGAACGGCAAGAGACTCGCGGCTGTCCTCGTCGCTACGGGCCTGCGAAATCTGAGCGGCTTCTCGTGCCCAGTGGAAGGGTCCTACTGGTGGTCCCGGCGTGAGCAGCGCGGCATGGGCACAGGCAAGCACCTCCTCGATTACATCTGCGCGTCGCCTGGCTTGGCATCTGGAGCAAAGTTCGGAGTATGCGAAGATGATCTTGATACGGACCACAAGGCAGTATGGGCCGAACTGACGTGGAGCGGCCAGCGCCGGCCAAAGCGGGCTGCGAAACCTTACAGGTCCTTTCGTGTTGATAAGCTTATTGGTGCTGGTGTCTCGGGTAATGATCACGCTGCGAAGCAAGCGCTGGATTATCTACGCGACAAGTTCGATGACGTATTCCAGCATTGCCTACAGAAGCTTGGAGTGCATCAGCTGCCTGAGCTTGACCTATCGGGTGGTGCCGACAGCCAACGGGTGGTAGATGACGTCACCGAGCGAGTGGCGCAGTCCTTCCGAATGGCGGCGCACCGGGTCCTGGGCTCCAGATGTATACGACCCCGTTTCACCAACAATTGGTTCGACGGGGAGCTAAAGGAGCTCATTCAGCAGCGCCGGGAGGCCTACGCAGCATACAGGAGGGATGAATCGAATGCGGAAGCCCGTCTGAATTGGCTACGGCTCCGCAAGCAAATTCGGAAGGCAACTCGGGCCAAGAAGTCCGCCTCCTTCAAGCAAGTGCAGGAAGAAGCGGTCAAATGTCAACGCGAGCAATCCTCAAAGCGCTTTTGGCTACTCGCGAAGCGGCTTGGCGGGGCACGCAGAACGAAGGTCTCCGCGCCGGTGCAAAGGGAGGATGGCTCACTGGCGTGTACGCTGCCGGAAAAGGTCGCTCGGTGGGAGGAATTTCGGAAAAATTCGGTGAAGCCACGGGAAAATCCGGCAAGTGCGGCTGTTGTGGTGGAGTGCTGTGAAGAAGCAGGCTCGCTGGAGTGGGAGGAAGCCGAAGCTAAGCGGCAGTTCCACTGGAACGATCGCTTCAGAGATGAGGTGGCCCGGGCTATGAAGGAGCACGAAATAGGTGAAGACACTTGCGAAGAGCTGGACAAGCCGTTCACGCAAGAGGAGGTCCTTGCAAGGCAACGTGCCCTGAATAACCACAAAGCTTGTGGCGAGGACAAAGTGAAGAACGAGATGCTCAAGTATGGCGGCGCCTACATCAATGGCTACTTAACGCAGTACTTCAACTGGATTCGAGAAGCCGAGAGGACTCCAAAAGCTTGGGGCAAGGGAATCATCGTCAATATCCCCAAGGGTGGGGATCCTACGGATCCTGACAACTGGAGGGATATCTCGATTATTAGTTGCCTTGGTAAGCTGTATCTGTCCTTATTAGCTAGTCGTCTAACGCTCTTCGTGGATGGCCCGGATAAGCTACGTCCAGAGCAGGGAGGCTTCCGCCCGGGGCGTCGCACTACGGATCAGGTCTTTACCCTTTGGCAGAGGTTGAAGGGGCGTCAGCAGCAGAAGCGGGAGTCGTATGTCCTGTTCGTCGATCTACGCAAGGCTTTCCCGTCTGTTTGGAGAGATGGTCTATTTGAGAGGCTCTGGAAGCTGGGTGTAAGGGGCAAGTTCTGGCGCACGCTACGCAGGTGCTACGAGCAGACTTCGTCGCAAGTGCTAGTTGATGGAGCACTCACCCCGAAGTACTGGAGGGTGTAGGCGTCCAACAGGGGTCCCCTCTCTCTCCCACACTCTTCAACGTCTTTATGGATGAGCTGTGTGATCGGCTGGCGAGTGCCCTCAAGATCACGGATGTGAAGCGGCTGAACGACATCAAGGCACTTCTATACGCGGACGACGTGGCCCTCATCGCTCACAGTCGCACCGAGCTCCAGAAGATGGTCAATGTTGTGGCCAAGTTCGCGGAAGATTACCGGCTGGAAGTCAACTTGAAGCCCGGCAAAACGGAAATCATGCCCATTTACACGTCGAGCAAGGCGAAACGACCAAGTATCAGGGAGCGAGGTGAGCCCGTGGTGTGGTTTCGCGGCCAGAAGCTTTGTGTCACCAGTCAGTACAAGTACCTGGGAGTGGTTATCACCGACGACCTGAAGTGGAAGGAGCAGGCCCTGCGGGCTACGCGTGTCACTGAAGTCGCCACCGCAGGTTGGTACTCTTTGTGGTGTGCAGGTGAGATACAAGCTAGGTATCGTCTCATGTGCTGGAATCAACTTGTGGGGGCCAAGCTGAAGTACGCCTTCGATGTCTGGCGTGCCCCCGTATCGCAGCTCACCAAGCTGGAGGCAGCAATGCTGCGCCCCATGAGGATGATTCTCGGCATCAGCCCTAAGACAAGCAAGTGGATTACACTCTTTCTGGCGCGCTCTTTGAGTGCGGAGCGTTTGCGGCGGGCGGCGCAACTGAAGTTCTATGGACGGCTGCGTGTTCTACCGGAGAAGCGATTTCCTGTCATCGCATCTCAAGTCAAATCCGACTGGACTGCGGAGGCCGAAGGCGCTATCAGGGACTCAATGGATCTACAACAAGGGCTTCAGGAGCTCCTAAATAGCTCAGAGAAGGACCTCGAGGGTTGGTGTTCGACTGTGGACAAGTGGGCCCTTCAGCAGGACGTCAAGATGGTGCAGCAACTGATGTGGGACAAGCGAGAGGCAGGCAGCGATCTTACTGATGGCCTGCGAGTCATCCTAAGACAAGTCTTTGGAACTAAGGAGTTCCCAAGATGGGTAGCCCTTGATGATGCGCATTATAATCTGCTTCGGAGAAGGTTGCTCAGCTGCAACAACCGCCTTCGGTTGTACCGCAGCAAGTTGGTCAGTGGCATGTCCCCTCGCTGCTTCTGTTGTCATGATGATGTCAATGAGTCCCTTGCGCACTTCTTATGGGATTGCCCCATGCATGAGGGGAGACGTAAGCAGCTGTTGCTGAGTATGCAGAGGCTCGGTGGCATGGCTGTGGGGGGTGCTGAGGGGGATGGAGGGAGTGAGGAGGGGGGTGAGGTCGTAGGCGGTGAGGTTGTGGTGGAGGATGTGTTGCTTGGGCGGGAGCGGGAGGGCTCTGTGCGGCAGAGTTGGGATGATATGTCGCCTGTGGATCAATCACGATTGTTTTGTAAGCTTTTTCAGGGGAAGTCGCGCTTCCGCAGTAACTTTAGGCTTGCTGCGTTGTTAGGGGTTACAGCGTTGCGTCCCCCTCCAAAGTTGGATGTGTTGTTTGGATCATATGTGTCTGAGTGTTGGTCTGCTAGGGAGGGTAAAAGGGAGGAGCTTGGGGTGGAGGATGGGGGCGAGGTGATTGACCTCACTGAGGCTCCATCAGCTTCTGTCCCACCCTCTCCCCCAAGTGACGTTGATGTTGCGCGGCGCGGCCGTCCGCGCAGTGTGGACGTCCTGGCTAGAGAGAGGGGTTCGGGAGCGCAGCGTAGTGTCTCCGAGTTCTTCTCTTCAGCTAACACCCTCGCATCTAGCTCTTCATGCACTTCACAGCCCCCATCTGCCCCTGCTGTTGCTGTTGCTGCTATGTCTGTTTGGTGTTCTGACAATGCGTTGGGATCGGCTGACTCCGGTGACCCAATGGAGGCACATGTCCAGGATCTGGATCTGATGCTATAGTCTGAGGAAGCCTATTATTATTATTATTATTATTATTATTATTATTATTATTATTATTATTATTATTATTGCCCTTGCGGGGGTGTCATTAGAGCTTATCGTCAATTCTTCGTACTCCCCTCACGGGTGAGACGATGGAGGCGCATGTGCAGAAATGCATCAGCCATTGACAGAGAAGCACTATTATTATTATTATTATTATTATTATTATTATTATTATTATTATTATGGACACCGTGATAGCCCAGTGGTCAAGTTCTACCATCTGGGCCCTGTCGCCAGTTCGATTCCCGTCGGTGCCACCAGTATTTTCATTGAACATACCTATTTCTGGACCAGTATTTTCATTGAACATACCGGCCCGTCTGGAAGTGTTGGAACTGCCCTTGCGGGGGTGTCATTAGAGCTTATCGTCAATTCTTCGTACTCCCCTCACGGGTGAGACGATGGAGGCGCATGTGCAGAAATGCATCAGCCATTGACAGAGAAGCACTATTATTATTATTATTATTATTATTATTGACACCGTGATAGCCCAGTGTTCAAGTTCTACCACTGGGCCCTGTCGCCAGTTCGATTCCAGTCGGTGCCACCAGTATTTTCATTGAACATACCGGTCCGTCTGGAAGTGTTGGAACTGTCCTTGCGGGGGTGTCATAGAGCCTATCGTCAATTCTTCGTACTCCCCTCACGGGTGAGACGATGGAGGCGCATGTGCAGATTTGCATCAGCCATTGACAGAGAAGCACTATTATTATTATTATTATTATTATTATTATTATTATTTATGGACACCGTGATAGCCCAGTGGTCAAGTTCTACCATCTGGGCCCTGTCGCCAGTTCGATTCCCGTCGGTGCCACCAGTATTTTCATTGAACATACCGGTCTATTTCTGGACCAGTATTTTCATTGAACATACCGGCCCGTCTGGAAGTGTTGGAACTGCCCTTGCGGGGGTGTCATTAGAGCTTATCGTCAATTCTTCGTACTCCCCTCACGGGTGAGACGATGGAGGCGCATGTGCAGAAATGCATCAGCCATTGACAGAGAAGCACTATTATTATTATTATTATTATTATTATTATTATTCCCTTTGGTGGTAGATGCTGGGGAGGAGGGTCGTTGCGCGCGTAAAAGATCTTTTTTTCCGCATATGCTGGTTGATAGCCCAGGACCCAGCAGACACCAGATTGTTATGGGTGGGGTTTCGAGGCAGCTCTAGCAACCGCGCTTGGTGTATGCACTTGCACATTCGGTGACGTCTTGCAAGAGGTTGCTGGGACTGCGGAATAACCTCGGCTTAGTGCAGTCTTGCCCTCAGGAGCTCCATCGGTGGCCCCGATCATCAGGCGAGAGACTGACACGGGGGGGTGGAGGACCTCGGACAAGGGTATTGGAGGCTTATGTCCGTTGAGGATATGCCATTAGCTGCATCAGTACGCCTCAGATATAGTATTATTATTATTATTCCTGATGATAAAAACTTAGTCACGCTTGTTTATCAGAGCTCCAGCCCAATGGCCTTACGGCGTTAAACTGTGATGCCAACTCAAAACCATTTGGTGGATGATGCTGGGGAGGAGGGTCGTTGGGCGCCTGTCGAAGATCTTAAACTCCGCTATGCCGGTTGATAGCCCGTGGACCCAGCGGATACCAAATTGTTGTTATGGGTGGGGTTTTGAGGTAGTTCTAGCAACCATGCTTGGTGTACGCACTTGCACATGCGGCAACGTTTTGCAAGAGGTTGTTGAGACTGCGGAATAACCACGGCTTAGTGTAGTCTTGCCCTCAGGAGCTCCATCGGTGGCCCCTATAATCAGTCGAGAGACTGACTAGGTGGGGATGGAGCACCTCGAACAAGGGCATGGAGGCTCATGTCCGGAAACGGATCGTGCCATCAGCTGCATCAGTATGCCTTAGAGGAAGTATTATTATTATTATTATTATTATTATTATTATTATTATTATTATTATTATGGACACCGTGATAGCCCAGTGGTCAAGTTCACCATCTGGGCCCTGTCGCCAG
>WBZZ01001705.1:185000-187500 GCA_019918135.1 Paulinella micropora
CGACAAAAAGAGATTCAAGGAAAAGGTAAATTGTACTGTTTTGTTTCAATTCTTGCCACTTTTTGCTTCTGTTTGCAATGATTTCTTTTGAATTTGTGTTTCTTCTTTAGGCAAGGGCAGCTCTGGGTAGTAGTAGTAGTAAGTAGTAGTAGTAGTAGTAGTAGTAGTAGTAGTAGTAGTAGTAGCAGCAGCAGCAGCAGTAGTAGTAGTAGTAGTAGTAGCAGTAGTAGTAGTACTAACTACTGCTACTACGACTGCTACTACTACTGCCACTACTACTACTACTACTACTACTACTACTACTACTACTACTACTACTACTAGCAGTGGTAGTGGTAGTAGTAGTAGTAGTAGTAGTAGCAAGACAGTAGTACCAGTAATAGGGGTGGTGGTGGTTGGTGGTGATGTTGGTAGTAGTAGTAGTAGTAGCAAGACAGTAGTACCAGTAATAGGGGTGGTGGTGGTTGGTGGTGGTGATGTTGCTAGTAGTAGTAGTAGTAGTAGTAGTAGTAGCTGGTAGTAGTAGCAGTAGCAGCAGCAGCAGGAGTAGTAGTAGTAGTAGTAGTAGTAATAGTAGTAGTAGTAGGAGGAGGCATGAAGATGTAGCTACATTTCGTTCATGCTACAAGTATGATTAATATTAAAACATTTTAAGTTTAATTAATTGTAAAACATTTGTATTAATACGATTTTGAGTTTTCATTAATATTCATGAATTTTCCAAACATTCAGATGTAAGTTGTATGTATTTCAGTCACTGACACTAATACTTGTGACTAAGTAGTAACTTTTATGACTAGGCGCATAAACGTCATTTCTAAGCTTCCGCACCGGTTTTATGCTTTAAAAACATTATAAATATGCTGAAAAAGCTAGTATTAATATAATTTCATGCATACTTCAAGTAGGCAGTGAGTATGTATAACGAATACAAGTGAGTGGCAAGTAGTCTGAGTGTCACAGTGACTGGTGGACGGTAAAGTCAACACTGTCACTCACACTGAAATCTAAGCTTCCGCACCGGTTTTATGCTTCAAAAACATTATACATATGCTAAACAAACTCGTATTGATATATATAATTTCATGCATACTTCAAGCAGGCAGTGAGTATGTATAACGGTTACAAGTGAGTGGCAAGTATGCTGAGTGTCTGTGGCACAGTGACTACGGTGTAAAACACTGTCACTGTGACTCACTCTGAAATATAAGCTTCCGGCCGCACCGGTTTTATGCTTCAAAAAATCATAAATATGCTAAACAAGCTGGTGTTAACATAATTTCATGCATACTTCAAGTAGGCAGTGAGTATGTATAACGATTACAAGTGAGTTGCAAGTCACTGGCAGCTGAGCCGGTCACAGTGACTGAGTGTAAAACACTGTCACTAACTCTGAAATATAAGCTTCCGCACCGGTTTTATGCTTCAAAAACTTGGCATTATATTCATAAACTTGATATGCTAAACAAACTCGTATTAATATAATTTCATGCATACTTCAAGTAGGCAGTGAGTATGTATAACGATTACAAGTGAGTGGCAAGTCTCAAGTTCAACTATTATCACAGTGACTAGTGTAAAACAGTGTCTCTCAACTTGAAGTGTCAGCTTCGGTACAGGTTTTATGCTTCAAAAACATTGTAAATATGCTGAACACTGCTAGTATTTAAATATAATTTCATGCATAGTTCAAGTAGTATGTGAGTATGTATAACGACTATAAGTGAATGGCTGCAACCAGTAACCAACTTGAAAATTTCTAGTCACATTTGAATTCGAATTTGAATTTGAAGTAATATCATTAGAATTCAATAAACTAAATATAATTACGTTGATTTTGATGTAAAACAACATAAAAGCTAAGAAAAACCAAGCTCAGGCAAGCCAAAACCACAATCTAGCCAAAATATAGCTAACGGTCGAAAAACAGTTGTAACGGCTAGAAATATAATTTTTTTAAAACTTCAAGTTTTGTTTAAAATAGTTAAAATACATTAAAATCTTTCATTTTCATGCTGCTCCCATCAATTTTCAAAACCTTTAGACTTAGCTTGCATGTTAGCTTGCATTATTGCTGTTGACATTCAAGACAACAACAAAAATTAGTTTTTCATTTTTGTGTCAGATTTTCATTTTTGTGACAGTTTTTCATTTTTGTGACAAAAATTCAAATTTTCAAATTTAACGGTAACATTTCGCGAAAATTTACGATATTTTGCGGACGAATATAGCCGTTAATTTGAAAAATTCAAATTTTCACCCAAAATCAAAATTCCAACCAAAACTGAAATTCCAACCAAAACAGAAAAATCAATTTTTTTTGTTGTCTTGAATGTCAACAGCAATATATCCTGTCAACTATGTATTGCCATTATATTGCTGTTGACATTCAAGACAACAACAAAAATTAGTTTTTCATTTTTGTGTCAGATTTTCATTTTTGTGGCAGTTTTTCATTTTTGTGACAAAAATTCAAATTTTCAAATTTAACGGTAACATT
>WBZZ01001705.1:192500-200556 GCA_019918135.1 Paulinella micropora
GGAGATCGCCTCCAAAATGAGCGGTCTTGGTCTGGTGGTCCCGGTAATGGAGTGGCAAGGCCAGCGAATGTTTCGTCACCTGGAGCTGGTCTACGAGGACGATGACAGCAGGCAGACGGCGTTGCAGCAACTCAAACATCTCAAATTCTTCGGCAGAGGGGTCAATGTGGCCCTTGGGCGCAGGTTCAGGGACAGGGAACGTGTCCGAAGGCTTATTCGCATCCATCTGCGTGGGGAAGCGGCGGTCCGGAAGGAGGAAGCTGCGACGGGATATCGCGTCTTGCCTCTGCATGAAGAATGTGTCGATGATGTGCAGGTGGTGTCTTCGGAATTGGCTGCCGATGCACCTAAGTGTGTGTCTGAGTGTGCTGATGTGCATGTGGTGCCCCTGCATTCGGCGGCCAGTGCAGTGGGGGACCAACCTGCGCAAGCACCTGCAGAGGGGGGCAGCACGAGGGCGGAAGCCAAGCGCGGCCGTCGGGTCCGGAAACGAGCCAAGAAGCACCGCTCCAAGCAGTTCGATACCGGCTTCAAGCTACTCGTCGCGAGTCACAACTGGCAGGGTAAAACGGGATACGACAACGTAGGCACGGCGGAATGGGCATCATTCTACAAGCACGAGGGCTGGCTAGTCATCGGGGCTCAGGAGCACCGCATGGGCAAGAAGCAACTTTCCAAATGCAGCCTGGATGGATTCCGGATTTTTGGAAAACCTGCGGAGGTCAGCGAGAAAAATCGCTGCAAGGGTGGGGTTCTATTCGCGGTGGCTAACTTCCTTGGTCCGTATTGCAACCTGGTGTCAGCCCCCGTCGACCACCGGCAGCAAGTGTGGCTGCGTATCGCCTCGGGTGTTACCGGCGCTCAGGATATCTATGTGGGCAACGGCTACTTTCCCCAGGAAACGCAGGAAGAAGAGTCGTCAGAGGCGTATGCGGCCTGGCAGGCAGCTATAGCTTTTTTTGGAGCCAAAGGTCTTGTGGTCACGGTGGCGGATGCCAACGCGAAGCTCGGGCCGGCATGCAGCCGAAAAGAGGAGGGCATCGTCGGTCAGCACGGGGAGGTCGATGATAAGGGAGCACCGGTACGTTCGGAGAACGGCAAGAGACTCGCGGCTGTCCTCGTCGCTACGGGCCTGCGAAATCTGAGCGGCTTCTCGTGCCCAGTGGAAGGGTCCTACTGGTGGTCCCGGCGTGAGCAGCGCGGCATGGGCACAGGCAAGCACCTCCTCGATTACATCTGCGCGTCGCCTGGCTTGGCATCTGGAGCAAAGTTCGGAGTATGCGAAGATGATCTTGATACGGACCACAAGGCAGTATGGGCCGAACTGACGTGGAGCGGCCAGCGCCGGCCAAAGCGGGCTGCGAAACCTTACAGGTCCTTTCGTGTTGATAAGCTTATTGGTGCTGGTGTCTCGGGTAATGATCACGCTGCGAAGCAAGCGCTGGATTATCTACGCGACAAGTTCGATGACGTATTCCAGCATTGCCTACAGAAGCTTGGAGTACATCAGCTGCCTGAGCTTGACCTATCGGGTGGTGCCGACAGCCAACGGGTGGTAGATGACGTCACCGAGCGAGTGGCGCAGTCCTTCCGAATGGCGGCGCACCGGGTCCTGGGCTCCAGATGTATACGACCCCGTTTCACCAACAATTGGTTCGACGGGGAGCTAAAGGAGCTCATTCAGCAGCGCCGGGAGGCCTACGCAGCATACAGGAGGGATGAATCGAATGCGGAAGCCCGTCTGAATTGGCTACGGCTCCGCAAGCAAATTCGGAAGGCAACTCGGGCCAAGAAGTCCGCCTCCTTCAAGCAAGTGCAGGAAGAAGCGGTCAAATGTCAACGCGAGCAATTCTCAAAGCGCTTTTGGCTACTCGCGAAGCGGCTTGGCGGGGCACGCAGAACGAAGGTCTCCGCGCCGGTGCAAAGGGAGGATGGCTCACTGGCGTGTACGCTGCCGGAAAAGGTCGCTCGGTGGGAGGAATTTCGGAAAAATTCGGTGAAGCCACGGGAAAATCCGGCAAGTGCGGCTGTTGTGGTGGAGTGCTGTGCAGAAGCAGGCTCGCTGGAGTGGGAGGAAGCCGAAGCTAAGCGGCAGTTCCACTGGAACGATCGCTTCAGAGATGAGGTGGCCCGGGCTATGAAGGAGCACGAAATAGGTGAAGACACTTGCGAAGAGCTGGACAAGCCGTTCACGCAAGAGGAGGTCCTTGCAAGGCAACGTGCCCTGAATAACCACAAAGCTTGTGGCGAGGACAAAGTGAAGAACGAGATGCTCAAGTATGGCGGCGCCTACATCAATGGCTACTTAACGCAGTACTTCAACTGGATTCGAGAAGCCGAGAGGACTCCAAAAGCTTGGGGCAAGGGAATCATCGTCAATATCCCCAAGGGTGGGGATCCTACGGATCCTGACAACTGGAGGGATATCTCGATTATTAGTTGCCTTGGTAAGCTGTATCTGTCCTTATTAGCTAGTCGTCTAACGCTCTTTGTGGATGGCCCGGATAAGCTACGTCCAGAGCAGGGAGGCTTCCGCCCGGGGCGTCGCACTACGGATCAGGTCTTTACCCTTTGGCAGAGGTTGAAGGGGCGTCAGCAGCAGAAGCGGGAGTCGTATGTCCTGTTCGTCGATCTACGCAAGGCTTTCCCGTCTGTTTGGAGAGATGGTCTATTTGAGAGGCTCTGGAAGCTGGGTGTAAGGGGCAAGTTCTGGCGCACGCTACGCAGGTGCTACGAGCAGACTTCGTCGCAAGTGCTAGTTGATGGAGCTCACCCCCGAAGTACTGGAGGGTGTAGGCGTCCAACAGGGGTCCCCTCTCTCTCCCACACTCTTCAACGTCTTTATGGATGAGCTGTGTGATCGGCTGGCGAGTGCCCTCAAGATCACGGATGTGAAGCGGCTGAACGACATCAAGGCACTTCTATACGCGGACGACGTGGCCCTCATCGCTCACAGTCGCACCGAGCTCCAGAAGATGGTCAATGTTGTGGCCAAGTTCGCGGAAGATTACCGGCTGGAAGTCAACTTGAAGCCCGGCAAGACGGAAATCATGCCCATTTACACGTCGAGCAAGGCGAAACGACCAAGTATCAGGGAGCGAGGTGAGCCCGTGGTGTGGTTTCGCGGCCAGAAGCTTTGTGTCACCAGTCAGTACCTGGGAGTGGTTATCACCGACGACCTGAAGTGGAAGGAGCAGGCCCTGCGGGCTACGCGTGTCACTGAAGTCGCCACCGCAGGTTGGTACTTTGTGGTGTGCAGGTGAGATACAGGCTAGGTATCGTCTCATGTGCTGGAATCAACTTGTGGGGGCCAAGCTGAAGTACGCCTTCGATGTCTGGCGTGCCCCCGTATCGCAGCTCACCAAGCTGGAGGCAGCAATGCTGCGCCCCATGAGGATGATTCTCGGCATCAGCCCTAAGACAAGCAAGTGGATTACACTCTTTCTGGCGCGCTCTTTGAGTGCGGAGCGTTTGCGGCGGGCGGCGCAACTGAAGTTCTATGGACGGCTGCGTGTTCTACCGGAGAAGCGATTTCCTGTCATCGCATCTCAAGTCAAATCCGACTGGACTGCGGAGGCCGAAGGCGCTATCAGGGACTCAATGGATCTACAACAAGGGCTTCAGGAGCTCCTAAATAGCTCAGAGAAGGACCTCGAGGGTTGGTGTTCGACTGTGGACAAGTGGGCCCTTCAGCAGGACGTCAAGATGGTGCAGCAACTGATGTGGGACAAGCGAGAGGCAGGCAGCGATCTTACTGATGGCCTGCGAGTCATCCTAAGACAAGTCTTTGGAACTAAGGAGTTCCCAAGATGGGTAGCCCTTGATGATGCGCATTATAATCTGCTTCGGAGAAGGTTGCTCAGCTGCAACAACCGCCTTCGGTTGTACCGCAGCAAGTTGGTCAGTGGCATGTCCCCTCGCTGCTTCTGTTGTCATGATGATGTCAATGAGTCCCTTGCGCACTTCTTATGGGATTGCCCCATGCATGAGGGGAGACGTAAGCAGCTGTTGCTGAGTATGCAGAGGCTCGGTGGCATGGCTGTGGGGGGTGCTGAGGGGGATGGAGGGAGTGAGGAGGGTGGTGAGGTCGTAGGTGGTGAGGTTGTGGTGGAGGATGTGTTGCTTGGGCGGGAGCGGGAGGGCTCTGTGCGGCAGGGTTGGGATGATATGTCGCCTGTGGATCAATCACGATTGTTTTGTAAGTTTTTTCAGGGGAAGTCGCGCTTCCGCAGTAACTTTAGGCTTGCTGCGTTGTTAGGGGTTACAGCGTTGCGTCCCCCTCCAAAGTTGGATGTGTTGTTTGGATCATATGTGTCTGAGTGTTGGTCTGCTAGGGAGGGTAAAAGGGAGGAGCTTGGGGTGGATGATGGGGGCGAGGAGGAGATTGACCTCACTGAGGTTCCATCAGCTTCTGTCCCACCCTCTCCCCCAAGTGACGTTGATGTTGCGCGGCGCGGCCGTCCGCGCAGTGTGGACGTCCTGGCTAGAGAGAGGGGTTCGGGAGCGCAGCGTAGTGTCTCCGAGTTCTTCTCTTCAGCTAACACCCTCGCATCTAGCTCTTCATGCACTTCACAGCCCCCATCTGCCCCTGCTGTTGCTGTTGCTGCTATGTCTGTTTGGTGTTCTGACAATGCGTTGGGATCGGCTGACCCCGGTGACCCAATGGAGGCACATGTCCAGGATCTGGATCTGATGCTATAGTCTGAGGAAGCCTATTATTATTATTATTATTCTTTAGGGAGTACATAGGCCATTGGTCCTTTTCAATGGGCTGATTGGTATAAAGCTCCTAGAGTAATGTTCTATGCCGTCACTTCCTTTATTCCACCGATTGGTGTGGAGACTTTCCTTATGGAATGGAGGACTGGATGCACATGGCCTTTTGGCTCAGCAATTGGCATGAGATACATTATTATTATTATTATTATTATTATTATTATTATTATTATTATTATTATTCAGCCCAATGGCCTCAAGGCGTTAAACTGTGACGCCAACTCATAACCCTTTGGTGGTAGATGCTGGGGAGGAGGGTCGTTGCGCGCGTAAAAGATCTTAAACTCCGCATATGCTGGTTGATAGCCCAGGACCCAGCAGACACCAGATTGTTATGGGTGGGGTTTCGAGGCAGCTCTAGCAACCGCGCTTGGTGTATGCACTTGCACATTCGGTGACGTCTTGCAAGAGGTTGCTGGGACTGCGGAATAACCTCGGCTTAGTGCAGTCTTGCCCTCAGGAGCTCCATCGGTGGCACCGATCATCAGGCGAGAGACTGACACGGGGGGGTGGAGGACCTCGAACAAGGGTATTGGAGGCTTATGTCCGTTGAGGATATGCCATTAGCTGCATCAGTACGCCTCAGATATAGTATTATTATTATTATTATTATTATTATTATTATTATTATTATTATTATGGACACCGTGATAGCCCAGTGGTCAAGTTCTACCATCTAGGCCCTGTCGCCAGTTCGATTCCCGTCGGTGCCACCAGTATTTTCATTGAACATACCGATCCATCTGATCAGTATTTTCATTGAACATACCGGCCCGTCTGGAAGTGTTGGAACTGCCCTTGCGGGGGTGTCATTAGAGCTTATCGTCAATTCTTCGTACTCCCCTCACGGGTGAGACGATGGAGGCGCATGTGCAGAAATGCATCAGCCATTGACAGAGAAGCACTATTATTATTATTATTATTATTATTATTATTATTCTGGAGGGGTGCACAAGATGGCACTCCATGGGAAGAGGAGGTGGTTGGGCCTCTCCCCACGAAGGTGACCGCTTGGGGAGGGCGGTCACCGGGATATGCGCAACTCTCAACTGGGCATTTACTCGGTAGGGGTTCGGCCAGGCAGGTTGTGGGGTTGTCTGTTGGATTGTTGGTTGGCTCGTTTTTCTTGGCTGTTGGTTTGGGTCTGGTTTCCTGGTTAGCCCATTTTCGCCGAATTTCCTGCCGAGTAAATGCCTGGGGGCTTCCAGTTCCGGTTTGGTGATCTTGTTGAGGTGAGCATTCGGAGGAAACAGTACCGAGATGGGTTGAAGATAGGATTCACATTGAGCCGAGATGGGGCTGAGTTGACCTGCTCCAACTCGGCTCCATTTCGGCTTCATGTTAATCCTATCTTCATCCTATCTGGGTTTTGTCTCCTCCCTATCTTCGCTTCTTCGGGGTTGCCTAACTGGAACACATGATGAGCGCACGTTGGAGAGGGGCTTCAGTCGGTCCCAATGCCTTGCCAGTGCCTTGCTGCGTTGCCGTGCCTTGCCCCATGCATTCACACCCTCCACCGTTGCATTTCTAACTGAGCAGCTTCGGCTGGGATTACTATACTTGTCTGTAAGACCCTATAGGTACCGCTAGGTTCGCGCCTTCTATACCCACGTGGGGGAAGGAGTTTCAGCGGCACGCCGTCCGATCTGGCTCCACTCGGGGACACCCGTACCTCATGATGTGTATTGTTAGGAGCAGCTGAAAGTCCATAAGGCATGAGAGTAGAGGCGTTGGCGATGCGATGGAGAGTGTGTGTAGTGCGTGAGGCAGGTTCTGGCGACGCTGGGGGTGCTGGCGGGCGCCGAAGGGCACGAAGCGACGCGGCAGCGTCCAGTGACACCGGCGGAAATGCGTGTAGTGTGTGTTGCAGATACCGCCGATGCTATTTGCATGGACGGGCGCTTTCCTCGGCGTAAAGAGGCGCGGTGGTGATGGCCAGCGACATTGGCCGTCTACTACTCTCAATGGATTACAAATACGCGAAGCACGGAGCTACCACTGTGGCCCTTATGGGACAAGGTAGAATCGCCGAAGACCTGGAGAATCCCCGTGGGAATGCCTCTTCGACGGGCTCTGGCCCGATGTCCCAGGATGGGAGGATGAGGGCTCGCGTATATGACGGAATTCCTGAACCACGTGGAGAGGCTATCTTAGCTGCGCCTCATCCTTCCTCCCCAAACCTGGCACACGGGTCGGCGCTTCAACATAAGGCGAGCGGCGCTATATGGCAGATGGCACCGCCGCCTCGACGGTACCGGCGGGTAGATCGGTACGACAAGGACGGGCGTAATCTGATTGTCTGGGGGCTCTCAGAACGCGCCAATCTACAGGAGATCGCCTCCAAAATGAGCGGTCTTGGTCTGGTGGTCCCGGTAATGGAGTGGCAAGGCCAGCGAATGTCTCGTCACCTGGAGCTGGTCTACGAGGACGATGACAGCAGGCAGACGGCGTTGCAGCAACTCAAACATCTCAAATTCTTCGGCAGAGGGGTCAATGTGGCCCTTGGGCGCAGGTTCAGGGACAGGGAACGTGTCCGAAGGCTTATTCGCATCCATCTGCGTGGGGAAGCGGCGGTCCGGAAGGAGGAAGCTGCGACGGGATATCGCGTCTTGCCTCTGCATGAAGAATGTGTCGATGATGTGCAGGTGGTGTCTTCGGAATTGGCTGCCGATGCACCTAAGTGTGTGTCTGAGTGTGCTGATGTGCATGTGGTGCCCCTGCATTCGGCGGCCAGTGCAGTGGGGGACCAACCTGCGCAAGCACCTGCAGAGGGGGGCAGCACGAGGGCGGAAGCCAAGCGCGGCCGTCGGGTCCGGAAACGAGCCAAGAAGCACCGCTCCAAGCAGTTCGATACCGGCTTCAAGCTACTCGTCGCGAGTCACAACTGGCAGGGTAAAACGGGATACGACAACGTAGGCACGGCGGAATGGGCATCATTCTACAAGCACGAGGGCTGGCTAGTCATCGGGGCTCAGGAGCACCGCATGGGCAAGAAGCAACTTTCCAAATGCAGCCTGGATGGATTCCGGATTTTTGGAAAACCTGCGGAGGTCAGCGAGAAAAATCGCTGCAAGGGTGGGGTTCTATTCGCGGTGGCTAACTTCCTTGGTCCGTATTGCAACCTGGTGTCAGCCCCCGTCGACCACCGGCAGCAAGTGTGGCTGCGTATCGCCTCGGGTGTTACCGGCGCTCAGGATATCTATGTGGGCAACGGCTACTTTCCCCAGGAAACGCAGGAAGAAGAGTCGTCAGAGGCGTATGCGGCCTGGCAGGCAGCTAT
>WBZZ01001706.1:2500-5000 GCA_019918135.1 Paulinella micropora
GGGCGAGGGAGGGGCGAGGCAGGGGAGGCATCAGTAAGGCAGATGCTAGCACGACGCAATCCCCCCCCCCCCTTTCAACCCCCCCCCCCCCCCCTCCCCCCACTAGTACTCCTCCCCTCCACCAACACACAAGGCTTGCTTACGGTCTCGCGATCGATAGGCTGCAATTCATCGGCCACCTATAAGACATCGTATGTATGTATGTATGTATGTATGTATGTATGTATGTATGTATGTATAATAACATATTGTTACCATGCGATCTCCGAGGGCCTGCGCGCAGCGCTGATGCAAACGCCGCGCAATGTTGGCACGACGTTCCTGAGCTCCTTTGGGTGTTATGCGGTGATCATGGCAATCTACTGCTATGTCTCTGTGTCCTTCTACTACAAAGCTGATATACTTCCATACCTTCAGATTCTAGTGTTCCAATGCGCCCATGCGGCCGCACAAGGAACACATGATATCATGTTGTACGAGAGCTAGCGGCATTCTATTGCTATGCATGCGTGCCCGTTCCTGATCTCTGTATGTGGCGTATCCGAATCTATTGCAACCATGATGTGGCGTATCCGAATCTATTGCAAAGATGTACTGATTTCTGTATGTATGGATAAGGTCAGGCATGAGTGATGATATGTATAGCGCCTGCCTACGGGGGGGTTCGGGATAGTCTATGTACTCCACAATTATGTGCAATATGCCCCTCTGCGCTCACGCAGCCGATGGCCTCGATGAAGAACGCTCGCGCAGACTGTAGCGCAGTCGCGAAGGCATCCGGTAGTTTCTAACATAAAAGGTTAGTGCAGGGGAAGGCACATTGCGAATAATTTTGGAGTACACCGACTAATAGTAATAGGCTCTATACATACGGAAATCGGTACAACATTCTGATCGAGACCGTATTCTGATAGAACATATTCTGAAATATTCAAACTGCCTCTAGCTAATGATGACGGTATATATTTCTGTCTGTCTGTCTGTCTGTATGTCTGTCTGTCTGTCTGTCTGTATGTATGTATGTATGTAATTATCTAATATATGTACCTTATGCTCCCCCTCTTGACCGGATGATGTACTTGAGGGTGCGACCTAAACCCATTGAAGTAGACATACACCTCTTCTTCACTCTTCGCCCCCCCCCCCCCCCCAACAAATACTACATAACATTATGAACATAACAGAGAGACCGATGGCATCGGCAACAGACAGAGAGACAGGCAAGCAGAGAGACACTAAATGTATGTATGTATGTATGTAATAGTATGTATGTATGTATGTATGTATGTATGTATGTATGTATGTATGTATGTATGCATGTATGCATGTATGTATGTATGTACGTATGTATGTATGTATGTAAAGTAGACAGACGGGCAGGCGGCAATGAAGACGACACACAGGGAAATGTATGAATGTATGAATGTATGTATGTATGTATGTATGTATGTTTGTATGTAATACTATCTATCTATCTATCTAACCATCTATCTATCTAACCATCTATCTATCTAACCATCTATCTATCTAACCATCTATTTATCTAACCATCTATCTATCTATCTATCTATATATCTATCCATCTATCTATCTATCTATCTATCTATCTATCTATCTATCTATCTATTATCTATTTACATACATACCTACCTACCTATCTATCCATCTATTGAAGTTAGGGTTAGGGTTAGGTTAGGGTTAGGGTTAGGGTTAGGATTTAGGGTTAGGGTTACTTTTCTATCCATCTATCTATCTATCTATCTATCTATCTATCTATCTATCTATCTATCTATTATATCTATCTATCTATCTATCTATCTATCTATCTATCTATCTATCTATAGTCCCTTCCGTGCAAACATCACGGCTTAGCTGGGCATCGGGTTAATACTTTACCCACAGACTTCCTGGTTGACGAAATCAGAAGCTCCTTTTTTCTGACATTAGTCGATATTTCATCAGTTGATCTTATCACTTACTCTACGGAATGAACCAAGGCCACTTGAGGTGTCACTGACCCTCTCTTGGGCTTGATTTGTCTTGAAATGGGTGCCATCTGTCGACAGACAGAGAATCAGGGGATGGTGTGGGTGTGCTGGGCCCGTGGTGGGGTGCCTTATGTGTGCCTAGCCATACGCCTATAAGTCACATGCCGAAATAGCGACGGGAAGCACAATCCTGTTCCCTCAGGGTGCCCTTTCTCGCTTGTTGAGCCCGGAATAAAACCCACAGTGCTCTGTCGGTTTATACTAGACTGTCGATGTCACAGTCTCGAAACTCCATCTGCTTACTGGGCCCTCTGTAATGGAGGTGGGAGCTCGTTCTGCAAGGGGCGCTTTATGGAACGAGCCCTGGCCCCGCCTGGTACTAGGAAGCTTTGGTATTGCCTGTATCAGTCCCTTCCGTGCAAACATCACGGCTTAGCTGGGCATCGGGTTAATACTTTACCCACAGACTTCCTGGTTGACGAAATCAGAAGCTCCTTTTTTCTGACATTAGT
>WBZZ01001706.1:17500-25000 GCA_019918135.1 Paulinella micropora
CTGCTTTCGCTGATCACTAATCTGTGGGTCCACTGAGGGGTCCCGAGCCGAGGCCTGGGTCTTGGTGAGGTCATTGACACTGATAGATCGCTAAGACAGCTTGATATTAATGGACCTGAGTACATATTTCAATTAAAGTTATTTTAAAAAAAACGATCGAAAGGACTGAGATCACAGGTGCATGTACCCTACATGTACCGTACACATGTAGGGTACAGTGCCCACTGCTTGATCCTGATGACCTGTACATGTACGGTACATGTACCGGAGGTGGTCCGGAGGTGGTCCGGTACATGTACCGGAGGTGGTCCGGTACATGTACGGAGCTGGTCCGCAGGTGGTCCGCAGGTGGTCCGGAGGTGGTTTGTGATGACCCCCTATTTGTTAGAAAGTCTGTATTCCGGATCGCGTCTAGGTCCTTAGAGCCGACTTGAGTGGTCTATGTACCCGCTCAATCTTGCCATTAGCCCTCGGATTGTACGGTGTAACGTACTGCCAGTGAACCCCGTAAAAGTTCGCGAGCCTTTCCATTAGCTCGTTGTCAAAGGCTGGCCCCTTGTCTGAGCAGATTGTCTTGGGGACCCCTACCACACATAGGACTCGATCGATCAGCTCCCTGGCTGTCGTCTCTGCCGTTGTGTCAGGCACTGGTATCGCCCAAACGTAATTGCTCGCCCTGTCAATTACCGTCATCAAGAACTTATCCTTCGCCGGCCCCACCGGCGGCAACGGTCCCACGTGGTCCACATGCAGGAACTCAAAGAGCCTTTCCAGCAATGTAAATTTCCCAGCCGGGATTTTCCCTTCCACTGGGTGCCGTTTGTTCATCTGACAGGTCGTGCAGCCCTTGACCCTCTTCTTAATGACCTTATCCATCCCTTCCCACCAGAACCTCCGTTTGATAATCCACTGCGTCCTTTGCACCCCCGGGTGATTAACCAACGGGATCACGTGCGATGCTACGTAGATCATCTGTCTCATTTTGGCTGGGACCCACAAAACCCACTTTTCCGGGTTCTTGGCCGTCGCGGTTTTGCCCATATACCACAGGAGACCATCCCGCCATGCCAGAGTCTTAAGCTGTGTTCGGATTCTCTCCGTCAGCAACAGCTCGTCCTTTGCCATGAAGTACCGGATCAAGTCCTTGTACTCCCCATCGGCCCTCTGGCACTGTCTCCAGGCCTCCACGGACGCGATACGCACTGTACCATCCTCTACCTGGATTCCCACTTGAGGTCTGGAGTCCGGCTCCGACCTCTCCATAGCCTTCCCCGGCTCCATTGAGGTCACCTCCGGCTCTGGAGCGGTCTCCCCGCCCGGGTCTTCCACGTAGGTTCGGACGGCCGGTGCCGCATGCCCCAGGCAACAGTAGCACTCATGCTCCACCTTATCCTCATCCAGAATAGCGGCTTTCTCAGCCTCATATTCCCTCAGGTGTTGCACAGCCTCCTCCGCAAAGTGTTCCGTACAACACTCCGCTTGGCCAACCTCCCGTTCCAACTGAGACAACATGACCCTCTTATATTCCCCCTTCCTTGCCTCCATCACCCCAGACTCATGCCGACTAGAGCCTGGGTGAGCCTTATTGGCATAGAAGATCATGTTCGCCGGCAAGATATCCTTTTGATTCTTCCTCAACGCCAAATCCTCGAACTCGTCCATCTGGTGCATCGCAGCCAGACATGCGGACGGTGTTGAGTAATTGACCCTTGACAAAGAGTCAGCCACAATATTCTTCTTGCCGGGAATGTACTTGACGGTGAAGTCATAACACGACAGCAAGGCTTGCCACCTGGCCAACCTGCCTGTGCAATCGTTCGTCATCAACCACATAAGATTCTGGTGGTCCGTTCTTACCACGATATCCCGTGACCCCCATAAGTATTCCCTGAGTCTTATAAACGACCAAACCACCGCCAAGGCCTCCCTCTGCCTTGTACAGTAGTTTTGTTCTGCCTTATTGAGCTTTCGGCTCAAGTACATGATCGGCCGTAAGACCCCCTTATCATCGTATTGCTGTAAGACCGCCCCGACCGCGTACTTAGACGCATCGGTGTCTAGCACATACTGTTTGTCAACATCCGGCGTCATCAAGATGCAGTCCTTGTTGAACTTGGGATCACGAGTCAACATTTCCTTAATGAACTCGAACGTCTCCTCCTGTTTAGGCGTCCATTCCCGTATATCGCCTTTCAAGTACAGCTCTCTTAACGGCTTAACCGTATCCGACCAATTCGGAAAGAACTGACTGTAATATTGCGCAAGCGCAATGAAGGAGAATAATTCCGATCTCGTCTGAGGCCGCTTAATGCATTCCACAGCATCCCTCTTTTTACCCGCAATCGCTACCGTCCCATTCGAGATATCATATCCTAGGTATGTAACCTGTCGGGTGGCAAACTGGCACTTGTCCAAGTTCACCTTGAGACCAAACTCTCTCACCCGTCGGAAAACATCCTGGATGTGGGCTAGGTGTTCCTCCATGGTATTGGAGTAGATAATAATATCATCTATGTAACAGAAAGCGTAATCCTCTGCCTTCTGCCCATATTTCTCCATAAACCCACCTGCCCTTCCATCCTCAAATTGCCGCCCCAGCATCTTCTGCATTGCTGCCTGAAATATGCCCGGCGAGTTCCTCAAACAAATTGGCAATACCTTCCATTGGTATAGCGTCATCCCTACCACAAACGCTGTAAGCCACCTGCTCTTCCTACTGAGCGGGATCTGCCAGAACCCATTTTTGAGGTCCAATACCGAGTAAAATTTTGCGTGTTTTAACTTGCGCATACAGTCATCGATCTTAGGCAGCGGATACCGCTCACCCTCGATGATCTTGTTAGCCCGATAGTAATTCACACAAAACCTTAGTGCCCCATCCGGCTTAGGAACCATGCGTACATGTGACGAAATCGGGGAGTCTGAAAACTCCGTGAAATCATCAGCCTGTAGCTCCTCTGCCTTTTCCTGGGCAATGCTCTCCTCCTTCCGGCCCAGGATAGACCTCCTAAAGGCATGCGTGATATTCATCCCAGGAATCTTCCTGAGATGGGCCTCAAAATGCTTGACCGTGCCCGGTCTAGGCGGATCAAATATCTCCTTTTCCTTGGCCATCACATCCTGAAGGCACTTGAGATCTTCCTTATTCCCCTTCCAGTCCGCCCGCATTTGAGCCATCCTGTCATCCCATGGCTGAGCGTCTTTCCGACTCTTAAGTTCGGGCGCCTCAGCCATGTCCGACCACGCATCCTCCAGCAGGCCATCCTCGGAGGGCATTTCCACTTCCTTCTGATGGTATTTGACTTCCGAAAACTCATCCCATTTCCCAGAATCATCGCATACTGGATAGGCGCTTTTGTGTAAAACCCTGTGAAGCACGTGAACGCCTGTTCCCGTATTTTCTGAAGGTCACACCCCTTAAGTGAGTTTCGATAAGCCAACCCCTGTTCCCTAGTATCCAATCTACAAGCAATCACCAAATATTGCTTTCTAGATGGCACTGGGATCGGGTGATCCATCATCCGGTCCAAAACCTCATCCGCCCATAATGCCTTATCATGAAACGGTAGGACCATAGAGAACGGTTTGTCACCCTCAAAATACTTCGTGAGCAACTTCGCCGTCTCCCCAGAATTCCGTGGACAAAGAGGTTTGTCACCCCACATGTTCCCCACAAAATCCATAATTTCATCCTCCGTTCCACCTGTTGACAACCGCAACGACATCAATGGTTCAAACAAGGGCCTGTTGGCCTGTGATGCTTTAGCATGAAGGCAGTATCGGTTCTGAAGGAACACATAAGGCCCCTTCTTTCCACCCCTGAACCTGTCCATCCCTGCCTCATCCTCCATGTTAAGTTCTTCCATAGCGCAGGCCATATTCCGAGCACACCGGCCCTGAATTAAGTCCTCCACCGTTGCCTTTTCCCAACGTCGAACAACTTTTTTCGCCTTTCCCGCATGCCCGCGGTACTCTGGCTTGAAATCCTTGTAATAGTTGTCCAATGCTGGGTGCTGATATGGCTTTGGTATAACCAACTGCACCTTTGCGCCCCGCGCAATTGCATGTGGGTCATCCTCCTTTGTCGCCCCTAGCTTGGTGAATGATACCGCGTAAGTATCCGTATGAAAGAGAGGGACAGCTGTCCGCCCCCTAACCATATCTTCCGCGTCATCTTCACTAATTCCATAATGCACCAAGCCCGACCGGCAGTCAATTAATGTATCCATCCTATTGAGCTGCTTGAACCCGATCAGCAATCCCCCCGAATATTCCGGACAGACATAGAACTGAATGTCAAAGGACTTACCGGAGTAGAGTTCAATGGTCAAGACCATCGTTCCCATAACCTCCGCCCTCGCTTTTCCATTCACCCCTTCTATGCTTCCTTTAATCGGCAACATATGTTTATCCAACCACGCCCGATTGGACGTTATGAAGCTCTCTCCTGCAATATTAATATTAGCCAACGTATCATTCGCCACATCGCATGCACTCTCAAGATCCACACAGTAGACCTGAGTAATGCACAACGCATGTTCCGGCATATCGACAGCCTCTAAGCGCTCCTTCAAGTCAGATAAAAGAACCAAACTGTTATTTAAATCTTTCCGATCCGACAGCCCACTCTTGATGTAGCCCTCACCAAAAGCAGTAGCCTTCAATTTTCCGGCTTCCGTTTCTTTCATTCCATCCGCAGCCTTCCTTACGGGTTTGACCTTCTTCACCCTTAAAGGCACCGGCTTCGCCTTCCAATTAGGCTCCGGAATGATAGAAACTTTCTTTTCGAACCTTACCGTCGGGACCGGTAAAACATTTAAAGTAGGTTGTGATTTTCGAGGTACGTTAGTAACAATTTTTTTATTAGTAATATGGACTTGTCTGGCCTTCGCGGGCCCTCCGTCCCCCTTTTTGTCACCACGTTTACCCCCCCCCCCCCCAATCGTTACTTGCATCACAGAACCATCCATTCCATGAGTAGAGTTCTGACTCTCGTGAGAAGGGTTACCTACGGGTATTGCCTTGACTTCCAGCCTCCCCGGCCTATTCGTCTTCGGCAAAGTCCTCGCTGCGAAAGGCTTGATCATCTGCCGCAGGACAACATCCCCATCAGTATCGACTGACGAACCCGTTCCCCCCCCCCCCCCCCCCCTCACATTCGTCTCTCAACTGGTGTTTACCAAGTTGGGTTCCCTCTGAGACTTCCTCTACGTAGGAGACTTCCTCCTCCGCTTCATCCTTAGAGGCAGCCGCCACCTTAGCCTTTTTGAAGGGCCGGCCTCCTTCCTTTTTACCGCTCCATCGCTTCTTGCCCCTGAAGCTTCCCCCGCGGTCACGGCCTCCACGCCCTCCACGGCCACCACGGCCACCTCGGCTACCACGGCTACCACGGCCACCTCGGCTACCACGGCTACCTCCCGTCCGCAAGGACTTGACTGTTTCATCCCATTCCTCCAGTCGCTTCCTGACCAGCTGGCGAACCCCTTTGTTCTTTATAACCAACTCGTCTTTGTTGCGGATGGCTCTGACTATCTCCCAGATGGAATGTCCTTGTTTTGCAGCGGTCAACTGCCTCTCCAGGTTTTTCCAATCCGCCTCCTTGTCAGAGTGTAAGCCAGGACAAGCCTCCTTCTTGGGACACATGTAGCCCTTGAAGTAGTAGTCGAAGCAAAGCTTGCGACCTCCCTGGTAAGAAGAACTAGAAGAACTAGCACCCCAACCCTTAGAGGGAGGAATATGCTCCTCGCTAGTTTCTTCTTCGTCCTCTTCCTCCTCCTGTTCCTTTTGACGGAAGGGTTTGCCATAACCCCCTTAGGAACATTAGGGATACGGCGTCTTACAGTCCTTCCCCCCGACTGAAGGGCATTTGCGTTTCCCATTGGTTGATCAACCAACTGGGTCCTCGCTACCGCTGCCAACGCCTGTATCCCTCCCTCAGAGACCAACGTATCCTCCCACGTTCTCTCTGCTATTAGGAAGTCCTTCCACATTTCCCTTCCGTTTGCATATCCATCCGCAAATGTTTTCCATGCCGGGGACGTATCTGTCGTGAAATCGACATTGTCCGGGATGTTAATCGTCCATTTACCATCCGGCCAACCTTTTGCAATGGCTCGGAACACACATGGATCGTGCTGATAGATCCTTGCCATGACATGTCGGGTGAAACGTTTGAGGCTGATGAAAAACGCATTGTCCGCCTTCAGCTTCTCCATTTCAATCCGAAACGCCCCCTTGATCCTCATGGGCTTCTTGCTCGACGTTGCCAACGCACTTCCAACAACTGTGGAAATATGCCCTGTCAGCATGACCTCACTAGTCAAATCCCAATGACTTCCGTGAAGTACGAGCAAAGCAATGAGAGCGTGCATTATTGCGTGCAGTTTGGACATTTTTACAGACCCCGTGTCCGCGTAAACATCCCTTTCCTGCATTTCCTTGCCCATCCCTTTTGTGATACTCTCCACCGTAAAGTGCTCCATAAGATCAGTGTCCGTGCACTGTCGGAGAATATCAACCAAGGTCATCGGCGATTCAAAATTGCTCTCCCCCATAAACTTACAGAGCAAATTGATCGCTTTACGCAACCAAGGTGAGGTCATGAACGGGAAACAGTTTACTTGTCGGGTAAACCATATCGCCGGTTTTTTATCCCCCCTTGACCCCGGAGCGAATGCAACAGGAGAGAACTTGTCGAGAAACGTCGGCATTCTCTTCCTTTCCTGTTCATATCGAAACACAGGATCTATGGGATCATCCTCATCCCTTTTCTTGATGACCGCATATCTCTCTTCCCATATTGCGTACCTTTCCACGCAAACCTCAATGGCCTTTGCCACCTCAATGCAAACCTCAATGTCTTTGAGGTATAAGAGATATCGATACATGGCCTCGTGAGCCTGCTCCCTTACAACAAGCAATATCTTAGCATCCGGCACCGTAGCCGTAGCATCCTTGTCCTTGGTTGTTGGAAGTGCAGCTGTCTCTGCTTCCCTTAGCAGATCACGCAGACCCCTGTTAGCCTTTTTAGCCAACGTGTCCTTTTCCGTCATCTGCTCCAATTTCTCCATGAAGCCTTCAATATGGATGAGGTCATAGGTGTCCGGTGTCTTTTTCCCCCACACCTTCGTGTCCTTCATCCATCTTGCATCATTCATTTTGTCCTTTGCGGCATCCCAATTCCTTACCGCCTTGAGGAAGACATTAGCAACCATGGGGTACACCTCGTCCATGAAGAACGCCTGTGCCATACCCACCTCAAAAGTATCCCCTTTCTTAGGATCTTTTCTGATTGCCCCATACCATTCCTCTTTCCAAATGTCCTTAGCTTCCTCTCCCGTCATCAGGAATTGGACATCAAACTGCTCAGAAGGAATAGGAGTTGGAAAGTAATCCTCATCCCCCTTCTCAAACCTTGGGTGCCCCACCATCTGCAGTTCATGGAGGTGCAAAGACACAAACATCCTTGCTACCATCCTCCTTACCTGCATGGGTACCAAA
>WBZZ01001706.1:40000-45000 GCA_019918135.1 Paulinella micropora
CGAACAAAACGAAAGAACGGAGGCCAGCTTGTTGTCTAAGGCGCAGACGCTCCTTAAGGACAAAAATCTGGTCCCCCGTACTACGTTTTGGCCGGAACCCACCCTGCTCTGGGCGCAGCCTGCCCGGCTGATCGATGAAAGCCGTAAGCCTCGCCGCCATAAGGGACAGATACATCTTACCCAGACAGCTCAGAATCGCGATGTCTCTCCAATTTTCCGGATCGGTTGGGTCGCCTCCTTTTGGGATGTTGACGATAATCGCTTTGCCCCAATCGCTGGGGGTGTATTCGCACGATTTCAACCAGTTGAAGAAGCGCCCCAGAAAGCTCACCATCCGCGTGCCTCCGTACTTGAGCATCTCGTTCTTGATCTTATCCGGTGAGCACGCTTTGTGATTCTGGAGATTTTCCTGGCAGAGCTCCACTTCTTTCTCGGTGTAATCATAGTCCAGCGGGCCCGTCTCAGTCCGGATCTCCTCGGCTTGCGCCATGGCCTCATATTGGTCGCGCAGGTTGTCGTTATACTGGAAGGTTTCGCGGGCCTTCCGCTCGGGCTCAATCCGCGCTGCTTCCTCATCGGAACCGACTTCCTCTACACATGCATCCTCCAAAAACTGGTTTTCTTTGGGGACCACCATACGTCGGCGGTATTCTTCCCATTCTTGTAGTTTTTCCCGGAGTGTGCATGCCAGAGTGCCATCGGGCTTCCGAACAGGAGCAGAAGCTTTGGACCGCCGAACCCCGCCCAAACGCTTTGACAGCTTCCAGTACGTGGCCATGGTAGCGCTCCTGAAGTTGGCAGCGGTGTCATTCTGGACCCGCTTCCACGCTTGCTCCTTCTTCTCCTTGCATAACCTTCTGACCGCCTTCCTCGCTTCTTTATATCTTTGCCAGGCCTCTCGGTTGGCCTTATTCCTTCGCCACTGGCCGTATGCCTCTCTCCGTCGCGCAATCGCTTCCCTAAGACTCTCATCAAACCATGCATTAGTAAACCCTGGCCTAATCACCCGAACTCCCAAGACCTTCGCGGCTGCGCCCGTGAAAGCTCGGACCACTAAGCTAGCGACCCTATCTACCTCCTGCTGAAGCTCATCCGGGTCCTCCACTGCTGATAGATCTGGGAGGCCATCTGGCAACAGCCCCGATATACCAGCTGCAAAGGTCTCGTCGTACTTCAACCTAAGCTTAGACAGCTCACTCTCCTTACCCTCAACTACCCTGCCTATCAAGCGCTCTGCCTTGAATGCTTTGTACCTCTTTACCTGCTTTTTGGGGGGTGGCTGTCCCCCCCAGACCAGTTCCGCCCACACAGCTTTGTGGTCGGTATCAAGGTCTACCTCGTCGACGCGAAGCTCGCCTCCTCCGCCAGCTCGGAAGAGACGCAGATGTAATCCAGCAGATGCCTTCGTCCACCTACATTTTCCTGCCTAGACCACCAATATTTGTCCCCCCTTGGTTGCGAAAACCCACTGAGATTGCGCAACCCCGTGGCAACAAGCATCGCAGCCAGCAACTCACCATTCTCACTCCTAACCCCTCTACCCCTCTCATCTATCTCGCCAAAGGGGCCCACCACTCCCTCCTCCCGCGCTATTCTGGCGGGCCCCAGCTTGCATTAGCATCACCAACCGTAACCACATGACCTTTGGTGGCGAAGTAGGAGACGGCCGCCTGCCACGCCTCATAGGCTGCAATAGATTCCTCTCGTTGATTTTCTTGGGGGAAGTAGCCGTTGCCGACGAACACATCCGACGCCGTCGCGCTCCCAGACGACAGCCTCACCCACAATTGCTGTGGGTGTGGAACAGGCGCCTGTACAATGGTAGCGCACGGTGCCAGATAGTTGGCCACCAACGTCAAGACTCCCCCCAAGAGACGCGAGCCCGCACCAGTTGCAGCCGCTTTGCCGAGGACTGCGAAGCCGTCGACTTGGAGCTTCTCCACCTTCTGCGACGATAGGTTGTGCTCCTGGACTCCGACGATCACCCAGCCTCGCTCCTTGTAGTGCTCCGGCCATTCCCCAAAGCCTGGGCTATCCGCACCCACTTTGCCTTGCCAATTATGTGAGGCCACCCTCAGTGGGAAGCCTTTCACAAATTGGGAAGAACGAAGCTGGTGCCGATGCCTGCGCTTCGGTTGAGCCCGCCTGGAGCCCTCCGCCACCCTCCACGGCCCATCCTGCACCCTCCGCCCCAGCTCCTCCAGCTCCCGCATCCCGCCCCACTCCGCCAAGGGAGATTCACCGCTTGAGGCTTCGCCCTGGGGCTCGTCGACTTCCACGTCGAGCACCCAGTAGCCAAACCCCTGCTTGCGAAGCTCCCTCTGCATCTCTACATACTGGGCACCCCCCCGTGCAGCCCGCTGCTTCTCTCTTTCCCGGAAAGTCCTACCCGTCGCAACGTGAACCTTTCCCGTGAAGAACTTACGCTCCCGCAGCAGCCGCACCATCTTCTCCGCCTCCTCACAAGACGCACATTTAATCCGCAAATGCCGCCCGCTACCTCTGCCCGCGAATTCCACCTCGACTTCCCCGAGACCGAGAATTCGGAGCTCTCGCGCCATGACCACTGTCTGAGAGACATGCGATAGCCCCCATACTATGCAACATCTCTTATCCAGCTCATTTCGTACCTTCCTCCGCCACCTCCTCGGTGGCGGTACCGCTTGCCACACGCCGTGACCAGACCTTTCCGGACGTGACTTCTCTTCCGAGGTTGGGGAGGGTGATCGAGATGCAGCAGGATTGCTGGCTCTACGTGATTCAGGTTGCCCGTCAGGTACGCGAGCACTCGACCACCCCACCCCGGCCGAGTAGCCATCGCCACCCGCAGGCGCACTCCCACGGGGAACGTCTAAACCTGAAGGATTACCGCCTTGACCCATAGGGCCAGCACTAGCGGCCGCGCTCTTCGCATAAGAACCTGACATAAGTGGTATGGGACCCCGGTGCCGCATTGATCGAGTTGTAAACTCGATAAATGAGGACCCAGGTGGGGTTATTTAAAGCTCAACCCTTAAAAAGCATACGTGTACGTATGTATAGGAATACACACAAACACTCACCTGCATCCGTAACCAGGCACGAGGCAGGACCCGCTGTGCATCATCGAGGTAGGTGTCGTGGCAAACCACCCTGCGTCCGATAAACGCTGCAAGTGAGTCATCTACCGAGGGCACAGAGTGACAGGCCCGTGCACGTGTACCCACCACCCCATAACCCTCCGCCAGAGCAACCCCATGGCATCCGCAGGATGAGCACGAAGAGTGCTGAGAGAGAGGGTGAGCCAGGAGCCCCGCTCCGGTCCGTCGTTACTTTGGTCATTTAGTCGTTTCAAGGCTTGTGGTAAGGTGTAGGGCCTCTCGCCTTCGTGCAAACTCCGACCGACAGTAGTTTGGTTGACCATCCTTCGCGGTGACCCTCTGAACACAACCCCCTCCCCCAGTGCCCACCCCTTGTGATTCCAGAGGCCACCCCGAGCCATGAGCCATGAGTATGATGAGCAACTCACATGAGTTACTCTCAGTAATTGGGACCCGTCTCATAAATCAATGGAACGCTTATCGTGCGCCCCTCATAGGCTCAGCCCGCCCATGTGAAAGCTAGGCCTCGCCCAAAGCAAAGCAAAGCAACAAAAAAAAAAAAAAAAAAAAAAAAAAAAAAAAAAAAAAAAAAAAAAAAAAAAAAAAAAAAAAAAAAAAAAAAAAAAAAAGAGAGAGAGAGAGAGAGAGAGAGAGAGAGAGAGAGAGAGAGAGAGAGAGAGAGAGAGAGAGCGAGCGAGCGAGAGTGAGGCCGCCGTGGCTCGCCCGCAATCCAGCTGGGTGCACCTCGTCACAACCACTCATCGGCGTGAGCTCATAGCTGTGTGCGACATAGGTACAAGAGCAAGAGGAGAAACAGTGTGCCAGCGTGGATGTGTGGGTGAGGCAGTGCGGTGAGGCAAAGCAGCGATGCCAGTCGAATCCCTGGAGACGGAACCTAGCATCAAAAACATCGTATAAGTCTACCCCAGGCCTCCATCCACCGAGTGGTGAGCTCGATAAAAGAACACCCGAGTGGGGTTATGTAAAGCTCAACCCTTAAAAAAGCATAAACATGTACGCCGCCAGGAACCCAACAACAATAACATAGCAGCCAGGAACCCAACAACAATGACATAGCAGCCAGGAACCCAACAACAATAACATAGCTTCCGTAACCAGCCTTCAGGAACCCGCCTCAGTTACCCGCCCCCGTAACCAGGCCAGAGACGTGACGTACTATGCATCATTGAGGTGTTACAAAAGAGTCATCTACCGAGAACACTAAGTGACAGGCCCGGTCACATGCACCCAACACGTCCCGACCCTCCGCCAGAGCATCCCCATGGCATCCGCAAAGTGAGCACGAGGGGTTCTGGGAGAGAGGGTGAGTCAGGAGCCCCGCGTCCAGGCAGTCGCTACTGTGGCAGTTGAGTGATTTCAAGGCTTGTGGAAATGTGTGGGGCCTGTCGCCTTCATACCCACTCATACCGACAGTAGTTTAGTTAACCAACCTGTCCAGTGACCCACTGAGCCCAACCCCCACCCTCAGATAACCCCCACCCCCCGCACTCACCCCGAGTGATACCAGAGGCCACCCCGAGCCAAGAACCGTGAGCGTGGTGAGAGAGCTTCTCTCAGTAAAAGTTCCCGTCTCATGAATCAGTGGAGCACTGATTATGTACCCCTCATAACAAGCTGCCAACGGCCCCAACCCCGCCGTGTGGCGGTGACACCCAACCATGTATTGGTGCCCCCCATAATAATAATAATAATAATAATAATAATAATAATAATAATAATAATAATAATAATAATAATAATAATACTATATCCGAGGCACTGATGCAGCTAATGGCATATCCTCAACGGACATAAGCCTCCAATACCCTTGTTCGAGGTCCTCCACCCCCCCGTGTCAGTCTCTCGCCTGATGATCGGGGCCACCGATGGAGCTCCTGAGGGCAAGACTGCACTAAGCCG